>RXID01018409.1:0-10000 GCA_005019695.1 Trichopus zeylanicus subsp. travancoricus | reverse complement strand
ATCATTGAAGAGGCTTGCGGTCCGAAGTCTTAGAGATCAACAGATGAAGCTATTCAAGAAAACCAAAACCTTTGTGAGGTGAATATTCCATACTTTCATGGCTATGAGAATTTATTTATTTGGATCAATAAAGTTGAGAAATTCTTTAAGTTTATGGAGATTCCTGAAGAGAAGAAGGTGAAAATTGTTGAATACAAGCTTGATGGTTATGCTTCATCTTGGTGGGAGCAAATTCAAGTCCAAAGAACACATGAAGGCAAACCAAAAATTCGCTCATGACCGAAGATGCTTAAACTATTCAACATAAAGTTCTCAAAAGGGGATCAAAATCAGGTAAAACAGATCTCTCATCCAAAGGCTTCTGACATTGAAATCAATGGAGACAACCATGAGGTATTAATTCCACATCTTAGTAACTTTTCTCTAGTATTGAATTATCAAGTCAAAGAAGAGGCTGTGGATCGTGTGGAAGACAAACAAACTAGTGAAGAATTTATTGAGAGCCGCAAAGATTCTTTCTTTGATGAATTAGAAGATCATACAAAAGTAGCTTTGAACGTTATAGAAAATTTTCAAGAGACTATCTAAGAGAATTCATATGAATCAGTTGACAATCTTGAAGGCTGCAAGAAAGAGTTGTGAAAATATTGGCTGTGCTACTCAAGATTATTCTTTGAAGTCATCAAAAGCCAACTCTTAAACAACTAGAGAAAATTTCTACAGGAGTTATCACTATGCAAGATTCAAAATTTACAATGGCATATTCAAATTATTATTGTAATTGTCAGCAAACTTGCGAAGAATACTTTCATTGCATGACAACAAATCATAAGTTGGTGTGTACAAAAAATTTATTTCAAATAAGGTCGAAAGGAATCCTGCGAAAGTTCAAGTAGTTGTGTCGAAGGAAACTAGGAGATCAAAGTGCTGAAGATGTTATTCGAAGAAATCTTATTGGTTTACATCATCAAGTTTTATGTTGAAAAGAGTTCAAGGGGAGTACAACTGCACCAACGGAGACTCTAATCTTTGACTTGAGGACAAGTCTTTTACAAGTGGAGCGATCTTATGTAGGACAACTACATCTTTTTTCACAGTAAAATTAGAGATCCAGTCCAAGTTGAATTCCAACTCCAATTAGGATCCGTCAAGATTCGTACAGCTACAGTCCGAAGGCCATATCTCCTAAGATATTTATCCAAATTCAGTAAATAACTATCTGTTGGAAAGCTAAGATCGATTCCTACAAGTTTCTTATTACTATTTTGGATAATTTAGACTTTGTATTGATCAAAATTAGGATTTATTTATCAATCTGAGTCAATAACAGTCCTAGCCCAATAAGGAATAGGATTTATATATCTTTATTTAAGATATGTTAAATAGAAATCTTAGTAGAGTCTAAGCCCTATTTTTAGTTTACACCAAGTAGGACTCTAAGTTTATTAGAGGGCTATATATAAAGCCCAAGGTTGTAATAAAAAAAAAACTTTTCTATCAATAATATTCTCTTATCTTGGGTTTATTCCCTTTCTATCTTCCTTCTGGATTCAAGGATCTATCGTGGTGAGAAGAAGCTGATCTTCTCCCTATTTCTCGTACCCTCTCCCACTGCATCAAGAGAAGACGGTGATCTTCTTCCTCTCCCTCATGTCCTCTCCGGCTGCATCAAGCGGATCTATCGTGGATCTATCATGGTGAGAATATTTTATTCTATCAATAATATCCTCATGTCTTCTTCCTCTTCCTACCCCTATCCCTCACGTCCTCGAGTTATTTTATTGTAACTTGCAGTCCTCAGGTGCATGGTAATCAAACAAATCTTGAATATTAAAAGTGTTTGAGATTCCCAAATCCTTCGGGAGGTCGATGACATAGGCATTACTGTTTATCTTTCTTAGTATCTTCAGTGGCCCAATTTTCTTGTGTTTCAGTTTGTTGTAAGTTCCAGCTGGAAACCGTTCCTTCCTCAAGTGCACCATCACCAAATCTCCTTCTTGAAACTCTTTTGGACGCTTATGATTGTCCGCTTTAATTTGTATTTGGCTTTGGATTCTTCTAATTTCTTCTCTCCCCCATATTATTCTTAACCTTGTGGTCGTGGGTTCGTGCCCCACGGTGGGCGCCATGTGTGTTTCTCGCCGTTTATACGGGACTCCCGGCGAAAATCTGCGAAAGCTCAGCGCTCTTTAGTGGAGAACAACAAGAAATAAGAAAGAGATATGGAAAACTCTCAGATTCTTATTGCTCTTCTGGACAATCTACAGACTCTTTGGACATATAAACTTGTTCTGGACATGCTTACAATGGGACTACCGCCCCCTTTATATAGAGGGCAGGCTGAGCTCATGACGTAAGCGCTTACGTCATTCTGCTACAGTGCGCTACAGTGCTACAGTGTACTTGCTACAGTGTACAGTGTACCTGCTACAGTGTACAGTGTTTTGCTATAGTCGCACCGCCCCTACGTACAGTGGTCACCGTCCTATGCACAGTAACCCTATACTAGAGTACAGACTACTACAGTGACAGCTGTCCTACAGTGACAGCTGTCTGTACGACTACAGTAGTTACAGTGACAGCTGTCTGTCAGCTATAGTGACAGCTGTCTGTACGGCTACAGTGTTGCTACAGTGATTTATTCTCTTCACACCTTCCCACCACGCTCCGCTTGCTAGTCGTGGCGGCTTACTTGCTACTGGTACTAGGGCCTTTTCCTTTTGGACTTGCTGGGCTGTTGGACTGGGTCGCTTGGAGACATCGCCTCCACTGGTTTGCTGGCATCACTGTGCGTGGAGCCGGGCCTGTGGGGATAACGTTTGCTGGTGTAGCTATGGTGTCGCCTGTGGCATCTGAGATAGATGGTAGTGTTGCGCAGTGGCGGCGAGAGCTGTGATGCTGTCGGCGTGTTCGTCATTGCCGAGGTTGGTACTGGCAGGGTTCGACCAAAGCAACCGAGGAGATGTAGTTGTTCTCAGATGGTGGTGAAGCATCTTCCTGCCGGCTTTTGTGGAGCTCTCGAGCCTGTTGCTTGTAATATGCTACCTTCCTTTGCAGCTTCTCGATCTCCTTTTCACACCATGTTATGTAGTGTTGCTGCTCTTGCAGCAGCTTCTGGGCAGGACATGGTACAGGCGAGGCTGATGTAGTTGGCTCCTCTGATTGATCATAGTGTGGCCCGCACAGGTTGCAGGCTGTAAATCTGCAATTGAGGCAGTGTGCCTCCATGGTCTGGTGTTGGTAGTATGAACACCTCTCCTCCTCTTGTGGTAGAGGGTGATGTCCTTCTTCGACTTCGAGAGCGGCAGAAGCAGCTTTTCCTTGCTGCGGCTGTATTGGGGAACTGGTGGTCTCAGCAGGTTCCTCCTTATCATCACCCCATCCGGTTGGTACTACAGGAAAGTCATAGTAAAAAGATGGAGGTGGGGAATAGCGTACATAGTAGTCAAACCTGCCACTGGGTTCCCCTAAGGTATCCCATTCTCCTATCTCTCCGAGGGCATAGATAGCTTCCTCGTGTAGAAGGGGGCTGAGAGAGTAGTGAAGGCTTTGAGTGTCCTCTCCTTTAGAGATGCTGAAGATAGCATCACTTTGTTCCTCCCCTTCCTTTACGGAGATGAGTTCATAATCTTCGGGAACGTTGAGCTGCTCGAAGATGGCAACTCTCTTCACGTTCCTCCTGTCATTCGGGCATTCTCTTGCAAAGTGCCCTTCATTACCGCAGAGGTAGCACTTGCACTGCCTGTTGCGTATCAAGTGCTTCCTCCTTTCTATCCGCACATGAGTGTCGTGCGGTTTCCCTTTGTATGTCTTCGCCTTTCTGACCCCGTACTTCTTCTCCTTGGTGTAGTAACCTGGGATCGGGATCTTACCGCAGAAAGAAAGGTCCTTGAGGGACCTTTTGAATGCAGCATCCTTGCATTCCTCCTCGAGAAATTTATAGGCGAAGAGAATCCTCGGGATCACACCTATGTTGGCTCCTGGGTACTGTTGATCAAAGGCCGTCTTCATTCTTCGGCCTAGTTCTCCTGGCATCTTCATCCAGAATTTTTTGGATAGTTCCGTGCTGATGAAGAGTCTGCCTGTCTTCGTTGCGAGCCTGAGATAGTCATTCATGTAAAGCAGTATATCTTTTATATTTTCACATGAAAGACGTTCCAGATCCCGGTAAGCTTCATTTTGGGCAAGGGTTGACCCTTGCGTTGGATCTTCTAATGAAAATACCCTTCTCATTTGGGAGAGGATATTTTGAGTGCCAGCTCTTCCTTCTCCTGCTGCAATAGTGGCTTGATACTCATTCCCGTACTGCATGCGCCATTGCACCCAGATGAGTCTTTCAGCCTCTCCTAGCAGGTTCTCGATGTACTCAATTTTGTCCCTTGTGTCCGTGAATCCTATGCCCGCAATGTGGTTCCTTGTAATAGCCTCCCATCTGGAAAATGCCTCATCAAAGAGGCCGAGCTGCTCGGGAATCACGAACATAGCCCCGCTATTCTGCTGAGCAGAAGGCAGGGTCCACATTTCATTGTTGAAGCCTCTCTGGAACCTTCCTTGGCTTCGCTGTTCAAATGTGGGTGTCATCCGGGACGTTGACGGGACTATGTTTGTAGCTGGCGGGTAGCCCGGAGGACCCATTGCTGCATCTTCTGGCGGCATGTATGGACGGTGTGGAGATGCCGCCGAAGTTATTGTACTTGCGTACAATTGCTCAGTTAATTTTTTCAGTACCGGGTATTCCATCTCCGGCTCAGCTTCACATCCTGCAGCTATGATATTAATTATGGGAATAGTGCAGGTGTTACCTTCCTCATGCTGGAAGGGGTTGTCGTACACTTCCTCGTCATCTGGGTATACGTCCCACTTTGTTGCTGGGGACGGGTAGTCCAGGTCTCCTTCTAGAAAGTCCTGGTTCAGAAGGCGATGGAAATAGCTTTCGTCATCGCTCTCTTCAGCTTGTGCTGCTTCATCTATTAGGACGGCGAGTATATGAGTGGCTTTGAGCTCCTCCTCGTCGCTCTGGACTTCCTCATCTCGTTGGATGTAACACGACCTCCTGTGTGTTTCCACTGGCTTGTATCCTCCGAATCGGAGGGAGATACTCCCGTCAAGGAGGCTCCTGCTGGTCACCTCTTCAGGTTGTGTTGGGGTAAGCACTTGGGTTGGTCGCACAACCCAGCTTCGTCCCTGTAGTGTTCCGGCAGAGTACCTGCATCCTGGGAGGGCATGTACGCCGTGGCTTGCCAAGTAGTCCACGACCCCTTGAATTTCGTAGGCGAAGCCTACGTTTGGAGTATTCGACAGCCGTCCAACCAGTCCCCTGGTGATGAGCAGATTGGATTCTCCATTCTGCCAGTTTTCATATCCTTTGGTCAGGATAGAGACTTGGAGATTTCTGTAAAAATCTCCAATAGTTAGCATTATGTCTGGTATGACATAAACTAACTGGCTGCCCTTAGCCAGATCGACCTCCATTGTGGCCAATATGGCCTTGTCTCCTGCCCACCGACCGTCTCGAAAGACAATTAGTGCTATTGTGCCGACCTCCTGTCGGTGTAGTGTTTGGATTCGAAGCTGCAGTACCCCAAGGTGTATGTACTGCATTCCACTCCTTTGCAGCTGGTGGTAGCTCTCCTCTTGGATGAAGGAAAGGTTCACTTGGTTGTTGTTGACACACAAGATCGACTCCTCCGATCTGTGCGTGTACACCTTATGGTGTACATCATCCCTTCGGGAGTGGTAGAGAACCTCCGCAGGGATGATTGCAGCTCTCTCCTGCATCGACAATTTCAGCTGTACCTGTGGATCAAGTTGCTGTTCCAAGGTATGCTGTGGGGTGCTCCGCCCCATGAGGAACTGGCCCACCCTTCTTGTTGCTTGCTGGGCGGTGTGAAGGCGCCGATGAGTTCTCCTGTATCCTCGAATTTGGTCTTCGAAGAGTGGAGACGATGTTGACGGTTGCTCCAAGGCCAACTGGATGTTCAGCCTTGACGTCATTCGCCTTCAAGCTTCTCCTGCTCCTCCTTGAGTATGTCGAAAGGGTTTTTGAAAACCCTTAGGCTTCCTTGGGCCTCCTGCGGCCTCTGGGTGGTGCCGCTTTGCTCTAGCTGAAAAAGAAGCCTTTTTACCTGAGCAAGGTCTTCACTGATGTGTAGAGATAGTGCTAGACTATCCTTCTCTGGTTGTCGAAGTAGCCTGGTTGTTTCAAGTGCAAGTTCCCTGGTGTCTTGTTGTGTGAAAGTTCTACTGTCAAGTATGACAGTTGTTAAGTTCGTCAGAGAGTCTCTTAGTCCCGAGATCTCTCGTGTGATGTTCTGGCACAGTTCAAGTACTTGTTTAAAGTTCTTTAGGTGAACTTTTGATGACAGGCAAGTCTTGTCGTAGATTACAGCAAGATTATGTGCTAGCTGGTTTGTTATAACTTTAGAAGTTAAAGCAGGGTCAAGGTATTCGAGATTAGAGGTTCGGGAATGCTCATACCATTCCTGAATAGATTTTTCCCATGCGTCAGACATATAGGCTTAATTCATAATTACCAAAACCATCCTAAAGATAAGTTCCAGATTAGGAATAGACTATACTGAGATCACACAGGCGTGCCCTTGGGCTTACAACAGGCCTCCTGCCTCAACTGCCAAGTTAGGGCCTGTTCTTTTTCTCAGATCAGTCACCGCCTAATCCGCATAATACCATAAAGGACGAGAATTCGTAATCAATGAACTCAACCCTAGTCTTAACACGGTAATACAGGACAGGAAATGGCAAGAACGAACCCTTACATCATACTCTTAGCACCTTGACCTCGAAGGTGTTTACGCTGCCATATCTTTGACAAGCTCTGTTATGGTATCAGAGCTTGTAAACACATGGTATCAGAGCTTGTCAAAGATATGGCAGCGTAAACACCTTCGAGGTCAAGGTGCTAAGAGTATGAGGTAAGGGTTCGTTCTTGCCATTTCCTGTCCTGTATTACCGTGTTAAGACTAGGGTTGAGTTCATTGATTACGAATTCTCGTCCTTTATGGTATTATGCGGATTAGGCGGTGACTGATCTGAGAAAAAGAACAGGCCCTAACTTGGCAGTTGAGGCAGGAGGCCTGTTGTAAGCCCAAGGGCACGCCTGTGTGATCTCAGTATAGTCTATTTCTAATCTGGAACTTATCTCTAGGATGGTTTTGGTAATTATGAATTAAGCCTATATGTCTGACGCATGGGAAAAATCTATTCAGGAATGGTATGAGCATTCCCGAACCTCTAATCTCGAATACCTTGACCTTGCTTTAACATCTAAAGTTACAACAAACCAGCTAGCACATAATCTTGCTGTAATCTACGACAAGACTTGCCTGTCATCAAAAGTTCACCTAAAGAACTTTAAACAAGTACTTGAACTGTGCCAGAACATCACACGAGAGATCTCGGGACTAAGAGACTCTCTGACGAACTTGACAACTGTCATACTTGACAGTAGAACTTTCACACAACAAGACGCCAGGGAACTTGCACTTGAAACAACCAGGCTACTTCGGCAACCAGAGAAGGATAGTCTAGCACTATCTCTACACATCAGTGAAGACCTTGCTCAGGTAAAAAGGCTTCTTTTTCAGCTAGAGCAAAGCGGCATCACCCAGAGGCCGCAGGAGGCCCAAGGAAGCCTAAGGGTTTTCAAAAACCCTTTCGACATACTCAAGGAGGAGCAGGAGAAGCTTGAAGGCGAATGACGTCAAGGCCGAACATCCAGTTGGCCTTGGAACAACCGTCAACATCGTCTCCACTCTTCGAAGACCAGATTCGAGGATACAGGAGAACTCATCGGCGCCTTCACACCGCCCAGCAAGCAACAAGAAGGGTGGGCCAGTTCCTCATGGGGCGGAGCACCCCACAGCATACCTTGGAACAGCAACTTGATCCACAGGTACAGTTGAAATTGTCGATGCAGGAGAGAGCTGCAATCGTCCCTGCGGAGGTTCTCTACCACTCCCGAAGGGATGATGTACACCATAAGGTGTACACGCACAGATCGGAGGAGTCGATCTTGTGTGTCAACAACAACCAAGTGGACCTTTCCTTCATCTAAGAGGAGAGCTACCACCAGCTGCAAAGGAGTGGAATGCAGTACATACACCTTGGGGTACTGCAGCTTCGAATCCAAACACTACACCGACAGGAGGTCGGCACAATAGCACTGATTGTCTTTCGAGACGGTCGGTGGGCAGGAGACAAGGCCATATTGGCCACAATGGAGGTCGATCTGGCTAAGGGCAGCCAGTTAGTTTATGTCATACCAGACATAATGCTAACTATTGGAGATTTTTACAGAAATCTCCAAGTCTCTATCCTGACCAAAGGATATGAAAACTGGCAGAATGGAGAATCCAATCTGCTCATCACCAGGGGACTGGTCGGATGGCTGTCGAATACTCTAAACGTAGGCTTCGCCTACGAAATTCAAGGGGTCGTGGACTACTTGGCAAGCCACGGCGTACATGCCCTCCCAGGACGCAGGTACTCTGTCGGAACACTACAGGGACGAAGCTGGGTTGTGCGACCAACCCAAGTGCTTACCCCAACACAACCTGAAGAGGTGATGCTTGTTCCTGGCAATTTGGGCAACACCACCAAATCCAGCGGGTGCTTTGGGGTTCTTCCATTGACAATTTCAAATGGTGATTTTCCTGTGGACCTGTTCTTCATGTTATTGAAAGCGAATTTAGCTTGTGTGAGTGCATAATCCCACTGATTTGGTTTGTCTCTTGCATGACACCGAATGATGTTTACAAGTGTTCGATTCACCACTTCAGTTTTCCATCTGTTTGTGGATGATAAGCACTGCTAAATTGTAGAGACGTATCAAATCCCCTCCACAATGTCTTCCAAAAGTGACTTAGAAATTTTGTGTCACGATCAGAAGTGATAGTCTTTGGCACTCCACAATGTCTTCTTTTGTCCTTCTTCTACTCCTTCTCCTTTTCCTTCCTTTTCTCCATCTCCATCTCCATCTCCTTCTCTTTCTTTCTCTTTCTTCTTTTTCTTCTTCTTATGCTTCTCCTTCTCCTTCTTCTTTTTCTTCTCCTTCTACTTCTGCTTCTCATTCTCCTTCTGCTTCTCCTTCTTCTTCCCCTTCTACCTCTCCTTTCTCTTCTCCTTCTTCTTTTGCTTCTCCCTCTCCTTCTCCTTCTTCTTTGTTTTCTTTCTCCTTCTTCTTCTTGTTTTTGTTCTTCTTCTTTTGCTTCTCCATCTACTTCACCTTCTTCTACCTCTTCTTCTTCTTCTTCTCCTTCTTCTTCTCCTCCTTCTCCTCCTTCCACTCCATCTCCTTCTGCTTCACCTTCTTCTTCTCCTATTCCTTCTCCTTATTCTCTTCTCCTTCTCCTTCTCCTTCTGCTTCTCCTTCTTCTTCTCCTTCTCCTTCTCCTTCTCCTTCCCCTTCTCCTTCTCCCTTCTCCTTCTCCTTCTACTTCTCCTTCTACTTCTCCTTCTTCCTCTCCTTCTTCTTCTCCTTCTACTATGACTTCTGCTTCTCCTTCTTCTTCTCCTTCTACTTCTCCTTCTACTATGACTTCTGCTTCTCCTTCTTCTTCTCCTTCTACTTCTCCTTCTACTTCTCCATCTTCCTCTCCTTTTGCTTCTCCTTCTCCTTCTAATTCTCCTTCTTCTTCTCCTTGTCATTCCTCTTCTCCATCTCCTTCTCCTTCTCCTTCTCTTTCTCCTTCTACTTCTGCTTCTCCTTCTCCTTTGCTCTCCTTCTACTCTCCTTGCCTTTTCGCCTGATCCGTCGCCTTCTTCTCCTTCTTCTTCTCCTTCTGCTTCTCCTTCTGCTTCTTCTTCTCCTTCTACTTCTCCTTCTGCTTCTTCTTCTCGTTTTCATTCTCCTTCTTCTTCTCCTTCTCCTGCTCATTCTCCATCTTCTTCTGTTCCTCCTTCTCCCTCTTCTTCTTCTTCTTCTTCTTCTTCTTCTTCTTCTTCTTCTTCTTCTTCTCCTTCTAATTCTCCTTCTGCTTCT
>RXID01018407.1:0-13157 GCA_005019695.1 Trichopus zeylanicus subsp. travancoricus | reverse complement strand
AAAATAATAGCAGTTGTAGTTGTAGCAAGAGTAGTAGTAATAGTAGTAGTAGGAGTAGAAGAAATAGTTGCAATAGTAATAGTAGCAGTAGTAGAAGCAGTAGTTGTAGTAGTAGCTATAGTAGAAGTAGTTGGAGCAACAGTACTAGTATTAGTAGTAGTAGTGGTAGTAGTAGTAGTAGCAGTTGTAGTAGTACTATTAGTTGTAGTAGTAGCAGTAGTTATGGTAGTTGCATAGTAGCAGTAGTCGTATAAGTAGGAGAAGTAATAATTGTAGTAGCAGTAGCCGCTACGGCAGCAAGAGTAGTAGCAGTTGTAGTAGTAGTCGTAGTAGTAGTTGTAGTAAAAGTAGCGTAGCAGTAGCAGAAGTCGTTGGGAAAGTAGTAGTAGTAGCAGTAGATGTAGCGACAACATTAGTAGCAGTAGCAGCAGGAGTAGTAGCAGCAGCAGTAGTAGTAGTAGTAGATGTAGCGACAACATTAGTAGCTGTAGCAGCAGGAGTAGCAGAAGCAGTAGTAGTAGTATTGGTAGTAGCAATAGTGTAGCAGTAGCAGCAACAGTAGTAGTCATTACTATAGTAGAAGTATTAGCAGCAGCAGCAGCAGTAGCAGTATTAGTAGCAGTAGTAGAAGTTTTAGTAGTGTAGTAATAATTGTTGTATTAGTAGTAGCAGTAGTAGCAGCAGTAGTAGTAGTAGTAGCGGTAGTAGTAGTAGTATTAGTATTGCAGAAGTAGTAGCAGCAGCAACAGTAGCAGTAGTAGTTGTTGTAGTTGTCATAGCAGTAGTAGCAGTAACAATATTCCTAGTAGTAGTAGCGGTTATAGTAGTAGTCATAGTTGAAGTAGTAGTAGCAGCAGCAGTAGTAGTGGTGGTGGCTGTAGTAGTAGTAATAGTAGTAGTAGCAGCAGCAGTAGTAGTAGCAATAGTAGTAGTAGCAACAATAGTAGTAGTGTTAGTAGCAGTAGTAGTTGTTGTTGTTATTGTAGCAGCCATAGTAGTTATAGCAGCAATAGCAGTAGTTGTAGTAGTTGAAGTAGTAGCAATAGTAGTAGCAAAATTATTAGTCATAACATTAGTAGTTATTGTAATAGTAGTTGTACTAGAAGTAATAGTAGTAGAAGTAGTAGCAGTATTAATAGTAATAGTGGTGGCAGCAGTAGTATTAGTAGGAGTAGTAGCAGCAGCAGCAGTAGTAGTAGTTGGAGCAGTAGTAGTAATAGTAGCAGTAGTAGTAGTAGTAGCATCAGTAGTAGTAGCAGTTGTAGCGATAGCATCAGTAGTAGTAGTAGCAGTAGCATCAGTAGCAGTAATAGCAGTAGTAGTAGTAGCAGTAGTCGAAGTAGTAGT
The DNA here is from genome assembly GCA_005019695.1 of Trichopus zeylanicus subsp. travancoricus. NCBI lineage: Eukaryota > Viridiplantae > Streptophyta > Magnoliopsida > Dioscoreales > Dioscoreaceae > Trichopus > Trichopus zeylanicus. Next base: position 11,810 of record RXID01018407.1, on the reverse strand, counting down.
AGAAGTAGTAGTGGTGGTGGTAGTAGTAGTAGTAGTATTAGTAGTCTTTGTAGTTCTAGTAGCAGTAGTAGTCACACAAGTAGTTGTAGCAGTAGTAGTTGTAGTAGCTGCAATAGTAGCAGTAGTAGTTGATTAGTTATAGTAGTACTAGTTGTAGAAGTAGTAGTAGCAACAGTAGTAGTAGTAGTATTAGCAATAGTATTAGTAGAAGTAGTAGTAGTAGTGCTAGTAGTTGTAGTAGTCGTAGTTGTAGCAGTAGTAGCAAGTAGAAGTAGTAGGAGTAGTGCTAGTAGTTGTAGTAGTTTTAGTTGTAGTACAAGAAGCAATAGTAATAATAGTAGGAGAAGTTCTAAGGGTAGTAGCTGTAGCAACTGCTGCAGTAATAGTAATCGTAGCAGTGGTAGTAGTGGTAGTAGTAGTAGCAGAAGTATTTTTAGTAGTAGCAGTAGCAGCAGCATCAGTACTAGTAGAGATAGTAGTAGTAGCAGTTATCGTAGTAGTAGTAGCAGTAGCAGCAACATCAGTACTAGTAGAAATAGCAGCAGCAGCAGCAGCAGTAGTAGTAGTAATAGTAGTAGTAGTCGTAGTAGTAATAGAAGTAGTGGTAGTATTGGTAGTAGCAATAGTAGTAGTAGTAGATGTAATTATAGCAATTACAGCATGGGCAATAGTAGTAGTACCAACAGCAGCAGCCACATCCGCAGCAGCAGTACTAGTAGTAGTAGTACTAGCAATAGTGCGATCAATTTTAGTGGTAGTAGCAACAATAGTAGTAGTCGGAGGAAGAAGCAGTAGCCATAGTATTAATAGTAGCTATAGCAACAGCAGCAGTACCAACAGTAATAGTAGAAGTTGTTGTTGGAGTAGTAGTAGTAGTGGTAGTGGCAACAATAATAGTAGTAGCAGTAGCTACAGTAGAAGTAGTAGCAAAAGTAGTAATAGTAGCAAAAGTAGTACTAGTAGTAGTAGTAGTGGTACTAGTAGTAGTAGCAGCAGAAGGTGTAGAAGAGGTGGTAGAAGAAGTAGTAGTAGTAATAGTAGTAGTAGACGTAGTAGTTCCAGTTGTAGTAGTTGCACCACCAGCAGAAGCAGCAGCATTAGTGCCGCTCTTAGTATTACTAGAAGTAGTAGTAGTTGTTGTAGAAACAGCAGAAGTAGTAGTAGTTATAGTAGTAGTAGGAGCAGTAGTAGCACATGTAGTATTGGTAATAGTAGTAGTAGTAGTAGTAGTAGGAGAAGTATTAGTAGTTGTTGTGGTAGTAGTAGTCATGATACTAATAGTTGTTGTTGTTATTGTTTGTAGTTGTAGTAGCAGTCGTAGTCTTAGTAGTAGTAATAGTAGTAGTTGTAATTGTAGCAGCAGCAATTGTAGTAGTAGTAGCAGTAGCGGCAACAACAATAGTAGTATTAGTGGAGTGGTAGTTGTAGTAACTGTAGTAGTAGTAGTAGTAATCGTAGTAACTATTGTAGTAGTAGTAGTAGTCGCGGTAGTAGTAGCTATAGTAGTAGTAGTGGTAGTAGTAGTAGCAGTAGTATTAGTCACCACCGTAGTAGTATTTGCTATAATAATAGTAGTAGGTGCAATAGTAGTGGCAGTGGTAGTTGTAGAAGAAGTAGTAGTAGAAGCAGTAGTAGTAGTTGAAGTAGTAGTAGAATTAGTAGTAGTTGTACAAGTAGCAAGAGTAGTAGTAGCAATAGTAGTATCAGTAGTCAAAGTAATAGTAGTCAGAGTAGTTATAGTAGTAGTAGGAGTAGCTATAGTAGTAGCAGTGGTAGAACTAGGCGAGGTAGTGGTAGAAGCAATAGTAGTAGTTGAAGTAGAAGTAGTTGTAGTTGTAGTGATAGCACAAGTTGCAGTAGTTGTAGTAGTAGTTGTTGGAGCAGAAGTAGCAGCAGCGGTTGCAGCAGAAGTAGTAGCAGCAGTAGTAGCAGAAGTAGTAGCGGAATTAGCAACAAAAGTAGTAGTAGTAGTTGGAGTAGTAGCAATAGTCGAAGTAGTAGTTGTAGTAGTAGGAGTAACGACAGTAGTAGCAGTAGTGGAAGAAGTAGTAGTAGTTGTTGTAGTCGTTGAAGTACGAGTAGTACCAGTTGAGGTAGTAGCATTAGTAGTAGCAGGAGTGGCAGTAGTTGTCGTAGCAGTAGTCATAATAGTAGGAGCAGTAGCAGTTGTTATCATAGTTATAATAGCAGTGGGAGTTCTAGTAGCAGTAGTAGTAGTAGTTTGAGCGGTATAAGTGGAAGTTGTAGTAGCAGTAATCAAAGTAGTAGCAGAAGCAGCAGTAGCCGAAGTAGTAGGAGTAGATGTAGTAGTAGATGCTTTAGTAGTCGGGGTAGTAGTAGCAGTAATCGTAGCAGCAGTAGTAGTAGCTATCATAGTAGCGGCAGTAGTAGTAGTAGTAGTAGTAGTAGTAGCAGTAATAGTGGTGGTGGTGGTAGCAATACAAGTAGAAGCAATCGTGGTAACAGTAGTAGAAGTAGTAGGAGAACTAGTGGTAGTAGCAATAGATGTGGTGGTATCATTAGTAGCAGTCGCAGTTGTAGTAGTAGCAGCAGTAGTGGTAGTGGAAGTAGCAGTAGTATTAGCAACAACAGTGGTAGTCGTATTAGCAACACTATTTGCAGCAGTAGCTGTAGTAGTAGTATTAGTACTAGTTGTAGTAGGAGTAGTAGTAGTGGTGGTACTAATATTAGTAGTATTAGTAGTGGGAGTAGTAGCAGCAGTAGTAGTAATATTAGCAGTGGTAGCGAGTAGTATTAGTGGTAGCAGTAGGAGTAGTAGTACCAGTAGTAGTAGTAGTTGTTGTAGTAGTTATAGTAGTAGCAGTAGTAGCAGTAGTCTTAGAAGTAGTCGTAGTATTTATCGTAGTTGTTGTAGTTATAGTAGTAGTAGCAGTAGTAGTAGTAGTGATTGTAGTAGTAGTAGTAGCAGTTCTGGTAGAAGTAGTATGATTATTATTAGTTGTTGTTGTTGTTTTTGCAGCAACTGCAGCAGGAGTAGTAGTAGTAGTAGTAGTAGAAGTACCATCAGCATTAGTAGTAGTAGTAATACAAGTTGTAGTAGTAGTAGTAGTGGCAGCAGTAGTATTAGTAGGAGTAGCAATAGTAGTAGTAGTTGCTGTTGTAGCAGTAACATCAGTAGTAGTAGTAGCAATAATTATAGTAGTAGCTGTAGTAATAGTAGGTGTAGTCGAAGTAGGAGCTGAAGTAGTAGTAACAGTAGTTGTAGTTGTAGTAGCAAAAGTAGTAGTAGAAGTCGTAGAAGCTATAGTAATGGTAGATACGATACCTATAGATGTAGCAGCAGTAGTAGTAGTAGTAGCAGAAGCAGTAATAGTTGTAGTTGCAGGAGTAGAAGTAGTACTAGTAGAAGTAGTAGTAGCAGTAGCTATGGTAGTAGAAGTAGTACTAGTAATGGTACCAATAGTTGCTATTGAATCAGCTGTAGCAGTAGCATTAGTAGTAGCAATAGCAGTAGTAGCAGTGAAAGTTGTAGAAGTAGTAGTAGTAGGGGCTGTAGTAGCAAAAATCGTAGTAGTTGTAGTTTTTGTAGCAATAGCAGCAGCAGTAGCAGTAGTAGTAGCAGTAGTAGAAGAAATAGTAGTTGTAGTAGTGGTAGTAGTAGTAGTTGTAGTAGTAGGAGGAGTAGTAGTAGTAGCTCTTGTTGTAGTAGTAGTAGTAGTTGTATAAGTAGTAGTAGTAGTAGTAGTAGTAGCAAATGTAGTAGTAGAAGTAGTAGTAGTAGTAGAAGCAACAGTAGTAGCAGTAGTAGCAGAGGTAGTAGTAGCTGTAGTAGCAGAACTAGTTGAAGTAGTAGTTGTAGTTGTAATTGTAACAATCGTAGCAGCCATAGTAGTAGTAGAAGAAGTAGCAGTAGGAAACGTACTAGGAGATGTAGTAATAGCAACTGTGGTAGCCGTCGTATTAGTAGTAGTGGTAGTAGTGGCAATAAAAGTAGTAGTAGTAGTAGTAGTAGCAGTCATTGTAGTAGTTGTCATAGTAGTAGTTGCTGTTGTAGCAGTAGTAGCAGAAGTAGTAGGAGAAGTTGTAATAGGAACTGTGGTAGCTGCAATATTAGTAGTAGTAGTGGGCGTAGTAGCAGTAGTTGCTATAGTAGTAGTAGTTGTTGTTGCTACTACTGCTAATACTGCTACTACTACTACTACTACGACACCTACTGCTGCTTCTATTTCTACTACTATTACTCCTATTGCTACTACTGCTACTAGTACTACTACTATGACTACTATAACAACTACAGCTAGTCATAACAGTTGTAGTAGTAGCAGTAGTAGCAATAGTTGTACTAATAGAAGTAGTAGTAGTAGCAGCAGTAGAAGTAGTAGTAGTAGTTGTAGTAGTAGTAGTAGTAGCAACAACTACAGTTGTTGCTGGAGCAGTAGTTGAAGTAGTAGTGGTAGTAGTAGTAGAAACCACCGTACTAGTAGTAGTAGAAGAAGAAGCCGTAGTAGTAGTAGTAGTAGTAGGAGTAGCAGTAGTAGTAATAGTCATAGTTATAGTGGTAGTAGCAGTAGCAACTGTTACAATAGCAGTAGTAGCACTAGTAGTAGCTAAAGTAGTAGTAGTAGTTATTATCGTAGTGGTGGTAGTAGTAGTAGTACTAGTAGTAGTAGCAGCAGCTATAGTAGTTGTAAAAGTTGAAGTAGTAGCAGTAGTTGTAGTAGTTGTAGAAGTAGCAATAGTAGCAGCACAAGCAACATTAGCTGGAGTAGTAGTAGCAGTAGTAGCAAAAGTAGTAGTATTAGTGGAAGAAGAAGTAGTAGCAGTAGTCGCAGTAGTAGTAGTAGTAGTAGCAGTAGAGGTACTGCTAGTGCTAGTAGTAGTAGTACTAGTAGTAGTAGTAGTAGTAGTAGTAGTAGTAGTAGTAGTAATAGTATTAGTTATTGCAGAAGTAGTACTAGTAGTAGCAGCAGTAGTAGCAGTAATAGTATCAGTAGTAGTACCTGTATTAGCAATAGTAATAGTAGTAGTGCCAGTAGTATTAGTTGTAGTAGTAGTAGTACCTGTATTAGAAGTAGTAGCAGTAGTAGTTGGAGTAGCTATTGTAGTAGTAGAAGCTGAAGTCATAGTAGTCACAGTAGTAGTAGCAGTATCATCAATAAAAATAATAGTAGTTGTAGTAGAGCAATCGTAGTAACAGTAGTAGTAGAGCAATAATAGTAACAGTAGTAATAGAAGTAGCAGTTGTATAAGTAGTAGTATAGTAGTAGTAGTAGTAGCAGCAATAGTAGTGGAGCAATAGTAGTAGCAGTTCTGGTAGTCGTAGGAGTCATAGTACTAGCAATAGCAATAGTTGCAACAGCAGTAATAGTAGCATTAGCTATAGTAGTAGCAATAGAAGTAGTAGTAGTAGTTGACAGTAGTGCTAATACTAGTTGTAGTGCCAGCAGTAGCAGTAGTTGCAGTAGTAGTAGTAGTAATAGTTGTAGAAGTAGCCGCTGTAGGAGTAGTAGTAGTTGTTGTTGTAGTAGTAATTGTAGTAGGAGATGTAGTAGTAGAAGTAGTAGTAGTAATAGTAGGAGAAGAAGTCGTAGTAGTGCTAGAAGCAGTAGTAGTATTATTTTTAATAGTAGCAGTAGTTCTTGTTGTTGTAATAGAACTAGCAATCGTAGCAGTTGTAGCAGTAGTTGTTACAGTAGTTGTTGTGGTGGTAGTGCTAGTGGCATTAGTAGTAGTGCCAGTAGTAATAGCTATAGTAGTAGGAGCAAGAGAAATAGTGGTAGCAGCAGTAGTAGTTGTCATAGTAGAAACAGTAGTTGTAGCATGAGTATTAGTACTAGTAGTAGTAGTATTAGTAGTAGTAGTAGTAGTAGTAGTAGTAGTAGTAGTAGTAGTAGTAGTAGCAGTAGTTGCAGTAGGAGTAGTAAAAGTTACGGCAGCAGTAGAGTAATAGCAGCGGCAGTGGCAGCAGTAGCAGTAGTGTTTGCAGTAGTAATTGTAGTAGCCATAGTAGCAGTCGTAGTAACAGTAGTAACAGTAGTAGTAGTTGTCATAGTAGTACTAGCAGTAGTAGAATTGGTAGCAGGAGCAGTAGTACTAGCGTAGTGCCAGTAGTAGTAGCAGTAGTAGTGGACGTACCTTTAGTCGTTGTAGCAGCAGCAGCAGTAGTAGTAGTAGTCGTAGTACCGTTAATCATTGTAGCAGCAACAGTAGTAGTAGTAATAGTAGCATTAGTAGTAGCAATAGTAGTATGAGAAGTAGTAGTAGTAGGATAAGCAGTAGTTGTAGCAGCAGCAGTAGTAGTGGTAGCTGGAGGAGTAGTAGTAGTAGAAGTAGTAGTAATACTAGCAATAGCAGCAGTAGTAGTAATAGTAGTAGCAATAGTAGTTGTAGTAGTTATAGTCATAGTAGGATCAGCAGTAGCAGTAGTAGCAATAGTGGCAGTAGTATTAGTAGTGGTAGCAGTAGTAGTGGTAGTAGTAGTAGCGGTAGTAGTTGTAGTAATAGAAGCCGTAGTAGGAGTTATAGTAGTATTAGAAGCAGAAGTAGTACCAGCAGTAGTAGTAGCAAAAGTAGTAGTAGTAGAAGAAGTAGTAGTAGTATTAGTAGAAGTAGTGGTAGCAGCTGTAGTAGTAGTAGTAGTCATGCTATTCGTAGCAGTAGTAGCACTATAAGCAGTGGTATTGGTAGCAGTAGTAGCGGTAGCGGTAGCAGTAGCAAAAGTAGTAAAAGAAGATGTAGTATTTGAATTAGTAGCATTAGTAGGGCTAGAAGTAGTATTAGCCATAGAAGTAGTACTAGTTGTAGTAGTACTAGTAGTAGAAGGCATAGTTGCAATAAGTTGTCGTAGCAGAAATAGTAGTAGTAGTAATAGAAATTCTAGTAGTAGTTGTTATTGTTATTGTAGTAGTAGTAGTAGCAGTAGTAGTTGTAGAAGTAGTAGCAGTTGGAGTAATACTAGTAGTAGTAGTAGAAGTAGTAGTTGTAGTTGCAATAGTAGCAAAAGTAGGTGTAGTATTAGTATTCGTAGTAGTACTAGTGGTAGAAGTGGTAGTAGTCGCAGTGTTAGTAGTAGTAGTACTAGTAGCAGTAGTAGTGGTAGTAGTAGTACCAGTAGTAGTAGCAGAAGTTATAAAAGGAGATGGTGCATTTGAAGCTATAGCAGTAGTAGTTGTAGACGTAGTAGTGGTAGTATTAGTAGAAGTCGTAGTTGTAGTTATTGTCATAGCAGAAGAAGTAGTAGTAGTAGTAGTAGTAATAGTAGCAGTAGCAGTAGTTGTAGTTGTAGTAGTTGTTGCAATAGTTGCAAAGCTAGTGGTAGTAGTAGTAGCAGTAGCTGCTGTAGTAGTAGTAGAAATAGCCATAGTAGTTGTAGAAGAAGTAGCAGTGGTGGTAGCAGTAGTGGTAGTAGTAGTGGCTATAGTACTAATAAAAACAAAAGTTGCTGCAGTAGTAGTAGGAAAAATAGTGGTAGCATTAGTAGTAGGAGTATTAGTGGTCGCAGCTATGGTTGTAGTAGTAATAGAAGTAGATGTAGTATTAGTAGTAGCAGGTGTTGTAGCAGTTGGAATAGGAGAAGTAGTAGTATAGGTAGCAGTAATAGTAATAGTTGAAGTAGTAGTAGTGGTAGCGGTACTATCCAAATTAGTAGTAGTTGTAGTAGTAGAGTGGTAGCGGAAGTAGCAACAGCAGTAGTAGTCGCAGTAGTAGTAGCAGTAGCAGTAGTTGTAGTAGGAGTAGTAGTAATAGGAGAAGTAGTAGTAGTTGTAGTAGTAGTAAGAGTATGATTAGTAAATATAATAGTAGTTGTAGCACTAGTAGTAGGACTAGTAGTTGTAACAGTAGGCGTAGGACTAGAGGAAATAGTAACAGTAGTTATAGTAGAAGGTGTAATAGCAGTAGTAGTTGTAGTAGTAGTAGCAGCGGTAGCGGTAGTCGTTGAAGTAGAAATAGTTGTAGTATAAGTAGTAGTAGTAGGAGAAGTAGTTGTAGTAGTAGTAGTAGTAGAAATAGTAGTCGTAGTAGTAGTAGCAGTAGCAGTCGTAGTAGTAGTAGTCGTAGTAATAGTAGAAGTAGTAGTAGTAGTATTAGTACTAGTAGCAGTAGCAGCAACAGTAGTAGTAGTAGTAGTAGTAGTAATATCGACATAGTAGTAGTAGTTGTAGTAATAGTAGTGGTAACAGCTGTAGTAGTAGTAGAAGGAGTAGCAGTAGTAGTTGTTGTATCAATAGTAGCAGCAAAAGTAGTAATAGCAACAGTAGTAGGCACTGTATTAGTAGTAGTAGAGGTAACAACAAGGGTAGTAGTAGCAGTTGTTGTAGAAGCAGTAGAAGCAGTTGTGGCACTAATAGAAGTAGGAGTGGTAGTAATAGTTGGAGTAGTAGGTGTCGTAGTAGGAGTAGTAGTAGCAGCGGTAGAAATATAAGTAGTTGTAGTAGCAGCAGTAGTGAGAGTATCAGTAGTAGTAGTGGTTGTAGTAGCAGTAGGAGTATCATTAGCAAAGATAATAGTAGTTGTAGCAATAGTAACAGGACTAGTAGTTGTAATAGTAGGCATAGGGCTAGAGGAAATATTAGCAATAGTTATAGTAGAAGTTGCAATAGCAGTAGTAGCACTAGCAACAGCAGTAGTTGTAGTAGTAGTAGTAGCGGCAGCAGCGGTAGTCGTTGAAGTAGCAATAGTTGTAGTATAAGTAGTAGTAGTAGGAGAAGCAGTTGTAGTAGTAGTAGTAGTAGAAATAGTAGTCATAGTAGTAGTAGCAGTAGCAGTAGTAGTAGTAGTAGTCATATTAATAGTAGAAGTAGTAGTAGTAGTATTAGTACTAGTAGCAGTAGCAGCAGCAGTAGTAGTAGTAGCAGTAGTAGTAATATCGACGTAGTAGTAGTAGTTGTAGTAATAGTAGTGGTAGCAGCTGTAGTAGTAGTAGAAGGAGTAGCAGTAGTAGTTGTTGTATCAGTAGTAGTAGCAAAATAGTAATAGCAACAGTAGTAGGCATTGTATTAGTAGTAGTAGAGGTAACAGCAAGAGTAGTAGTAGCATTTGTTGTAGAAGCAGTAGAAGCAGTTGTGGCACTAATAGAAGTAGGAGTTGTAGTAATAGTAGGAGTAGTAGGAGCCGTAGTAGGAGTAGTAGTAGCAGTGGTAGAAATATAAGTAGTTGTAGTAGTAGCAGTAGTGAGAGTATCAGTAGTAGTAGTGGTTGTAGTAGCAGTAGGAGTATCATTAGGAAAGATAATAGTAGTTGTAGCAATAGTAGCAGGACTAGTAGTTGTAATAGTAGGCATAGGACTAGAGGAAATATTAGCAATAGTTATAGTAGAAGGTGAAATAGCAGTAGTAGTAGTAGCAACAGCAGTACTTGTAGTAGTAGTAGTAGCTGCAGTAGATGTCGTTGAAGTAGCAATAGTTGTAGTATAAGTAGTAGTAGTAGGAGAAGTAGTTGTAGTTGTAGTAGTAGTAGAAATAGTAGTCATAGTAGTAGTAGCAATAGTAGTCGTAGTAGTAGTAGTAGCAGCAACAGCAGTAGTAGTTGTAGTAATACTAGAAGTAGTAGTAGTAGTAGTATTAGTACTAATAGCAGGAGTAGGAGTAGTTGTTGTAGTAGCAGTAGTAGTAATATCGACGTAGTAGTAGTAGTTGTAATAGTATTAGTGGTAGTTGCCGTAGTAGAAGTAGAAGGAGTAGCAGTAGCAGTAGTTGTATCAGTAGTAGTAGCAAAAGTAGTAATAGTGAAAGTAGTAGGCACTGTATTAGTGGTAGTAGAGGTAGCAGCAAGAGTAGTAGTAGTTGTTGTTGTAGAAGCTGTAGAAGCAGTTGTGGCACTAATAGAAGTAGGAGTGGTAGTAATAGTAGAAGTAGTAGCCGCCGTAGTAGGAGTATTAGGAGCAGCGGCAGAAATAAGTAGTTGTAGTAGCAGTAGTAGTGGGAGTATTAGTAGTAGTAGTAATGGTTGTAGAAGGAGTAGTAGTTGGAGGAGTAGCAGTAGTAGTTGTAGCGGTAGTAGTAGTAATAGAAGCAGCAACAGCAGCAGTAGTAGTAGCAGTAGTTGTAACAATTAGAGTAGCATTGGTAATAGTAGTAGTAGTAGCAGTCGTAGTTGGAGTAGTAGCAGCAATAGAAGCAGTAGCAGTAGTAGTTGGAGTAGCAGTTGCACTTATAGAAGTGGTTGCAGAAGTAGTAGTAGTAGGAGTATTAATAGTAAAAATAATATTAGTTGTAGCAGTAGTAGCAGGAGTAGTTGTTGTAATAGTAGGCGTAGAGTAGAGGAAATAGTAACAATAGTTAGAGTAGTAGGAGCATAGTGGTAGTAGTACTAGTAGTAACAATAGTTGTAATAGTATTTGTTGTAGTTGTATTAGGAGTAGTAGTAGCAGTATTAGTAGTAGTAGCAGTAGCAATAGTAATAATTATAGTAGGAAGAGTAGTAACAGTAGAACTAGTAGTAGTAGTTGCAGTAGTAGTAGCAGCAGCAGTAGCAATAGTAGTAGCAGCAGTAGTAGTAGAATTAGGGCTTGTTTGTTTCGATTCCCGGAACTGGGAATCGAAGGAATGGAGGGAATTGAGAGCCCAATTCCCTCCATTTCGGTGTTTGTTTCGATTCTCGGGACCCGGAATCGGGGGAATCGATTATTTTCCAATTCCCCCGATTCCCCGTTTCAATTCTCTGTAAAAATCACGCGAAAACGCGGATTCCGGGTTTGAATTCCCTTATTACTGTAGCGATGTCGGGGATGAAAACCTAATTCTGGGTTAAATTCACACGAATCCCCCCCATCGTCTGCGTCTTCTCTCCTCCGACCAGCATCTTCTCCGTCGTCCGGCTGTCCAGCGGCTTCAGCGACCGTCGAGCGGCTTCTTCTCCGTCCAGCGGCTTCAGCCGCCACCAGCGGCTTCGTCTCTGTCAAGCGGCCATCCTGCGGCCGTCCTGCGGCTTCTTCTTCGTCCAGTGGTCGTCCAGCGGCTTCAGCGGCAGTCCAACGGCTTCTTCTCCGTCCAGCGACCGTTCAGCAGCTTCAGCGGCCATCCAGCGGCTTCTTCTCGGACCAGCGGCATCTTCTCCGTCCAGCGGTTTCTTCTCCGTCCAACGGCTTCGTCTTCGTCCAGCGGCCGTCCAGCGGCTTCGTCTCCATCCAGCAGCCGTCCAGCGGCCGTCCAGCGTCGAAGCAGCGGTCTAGGCCGGTGAGCTCTTCCCCTATCTCTTCATCCTTCATCCCTCCTTCGTCTCCATCATCTGATTCCGGTTTTAGACTTAAAAAGATGCATTAATCACTAATTTCGTCTCCTTCGTCTCCTTCGTCTCCATCATCACTAATTTCTTTTGTTTATGCATGTAATTTTGGGATTGATTACTGTCCATCTTCTTCTAATTGATCCGGATGTTACCAGTTTTGATTAATTTTTTTACCAGCCCCTTATGATTATCACTATTTGGTAATTTCTGCTCCTAATTCTATCTTTAATTTCCTTCTACCTTCCTAGGATAGGAGCACAGAATAAGTAGCGAAAATGGACAATAGAACAGCTGCGTTAAGCTCGACAAAGATGTATGAGTTTCATATCAGGAGTTTTGCCCCAGGCAAAACTTGTAAGATTATCTCATTTGTTACAAGTTTTTTGATGCATATTTGAATATTAGATGGACGAAGACGAGTTAGATTTGTTCAGAATACGAGCTGCTAGATATTGGTACTTAATATCGTAATATTTGTACATATAGTGAAACTGATGTTCCCTCATTTTTGGGTCTTTTTCTAAAATATTATTAATTTTAAAATTATTTTATTACTCAAATTACTTAAATATTACTTATTTTCAAAAAAATAAGTATATATTTTCTATATTTATTAAAAATTA
>RXID01018400.1:0-17500 GCA_005019695.1 Trichopus zeylanicus subsp. travancoricus | reverse complement strand
CAGTGGCGTCTTTCACTCACATTTTTTATCCACGAAGAACATTTTGTCACAGCCTTAGCACTCTGCTTGCTAAGGAAACCATGTGGCACCTGAACTCTCATTAGCTCAAGTTAAGGAGTCTTTCCATATGTGAACTTGGGGCCTCGACGTCTGAATTATGATCTTTGCCTCCTGTGTTGTGGCCTTCCGCAGCGAGAGCAGCCAAGGAGTAGAGTAACCAATCCAAAGGCCCCAACATACAAAACAGAGGATTTTTTTCTCTTATCCAACTAATCCAACTCAATCTCGGCTCAGCCATAGCATTGTGAGGGGCAAGCAGGTGAAGTAAGTCATGATACTCTAGTTAGTAGGAAAATACAATTTCTTTCTTTGCATGCTTGTCAGAATAATTGAAGCTAAATGACAATCTGAACCTACATTGTTAGAGTTCTAGTCTCAAGGGACAAAGTTCTTTCAATCCAACAAAGATTGAGAAAAGGCCTATGTTATTTTGTGACCCTAGGACCCTCTAACTCTATAGGAGCCGAATTCTGCTTCCAATAGCACTTGCTTCTAGTATTCACTTTCTCTGCTGTGATCCTAAAGCACCCACAACAAGCTAGGGAAGAAGCCACCGGCAGCCCCTCCTACGACCAAATCTAACAGCCCTTCTGATGTAGGACAAATACATCCTTTTTACAATAAAATTAGAGATCCAGTCCAAGTTGAATTTCAACTCCAATTAGCATGCATCAAGATTCGTACAGCTACAGTCCAAAGGCCATATTTCCTAAGATATTGATCTAAATTCAGCAAATAACTATCCATTGGAAAGTTGAGATTAATTTCTACAAGTCTCTTATTTACTATTTTGGATAATTCGAACTTTGTATTAGTCAACATTAGGGTTTATTTATCAGTTCGAGTCAATAACAGTCCTAGCCCAATAAGGAATAGGATTTAAATATCTTTGTTTAAGATATGCTAAGTAGAATTTTTAGTGGAGTTTAAGTCCTATTTTTAGTTTACACTAAGTAGGACTCTAAGTTTATTAGAGGGCTATATATACAGCGCATGGTTGTAAAGAAAAGAAATTTCTATCAATAGTATTATCTTATTTTCGATTTGTTTCCTTTCTATCTTCTTGTGGATTCAAAGATCTATCGTGTTGAGAAGACGATGATCTTCTTTCTATCCCTCATACTTTCTCCTGCTGCATCAAGTGGATCTATCGTGGTGAGAAGACAGTGATCTTCTTCCTATCCCTCGTGCTCCCCTCTCCTACTGTGTCACCTTCATCTTCAAAGGATGCCTAACTATACCCACCGAGTCAGGTCAGGCACGATATGAAAACACGAATTAGGGTCATCCACAGGCTTGTTGATAGTTTCCAGTATGTATGGGGTTTTCATTAATGCTACAAAGTGTGTGCCTGATGTAGGACAACTGCATCCTTTTTTACAGTAAAATTAGAGATCCAATCCAAGTTGAATTCCAACTCCAATTAGGATCTGTCAAGATTCGTACAGCTACAGTCTAAAGGCCATATTTCCTAAGATATTCATCCAAATCCATCAAATAGCTATCCATTGGAAAGCTGAGATCGATTCCTACAAGTTTCTTAGTTACTATTTTGGATTTAGATATTTTTATTTAAGATATGTTAAGTAAAACTCTTAGTAGAGTCTACATTAAGTAGGACTCTAAATTTATTAGAGGGCTATATATACAGCCCAATGTTGTAATAAAGAAAAAAAAAGCTTTTCTATCAATAATATTCTCTTCTTTTGGTTTTGTTCCTTCCATCTTTCTTGTGGATTTAAGGATATATTGTGATGAGAAGACGGTGATCTTCTCCCTATCTTTCATGCCCTCTCCCGCTGTATCAAGTGGTATCAGTGGTAAGCAGAAGATGGTGATCTTCTTCCTATCCTTCGTGCCCTCTCCCGCTACATCAAGAGGATCTATCATTGTGAGAAGATGGTGATCTTCTCCCTATCTCTTGTGCCCTCTTCTGCTGCATCAAGTGGTATCAGAGCGATGTTGTTCCTGAGCTCAACTCTATTGATCGTAGTAGTTGGTGGCCAAACTCCATGGACGGTGATTTCGGAGATTATCAAATTCGAGATTTGATCAAACAAAATTTTCTTGCTTCTATCACTAGGAAGTATGAAGCTTTGAAACAGATTGAAACTTAGAACCAAGTTCATTAATTGATCATCGAAGAGGCTCATGGTCCGATGTCTTGGAGATCAACATACAAAGCTACTCAGGAAAACCAAAACCTTGGTGAGTTGAATATTCCATACTTTCATGGCTCTGAGAATTTATTTATTTGGATCGATAAAGTTGAGAAATTCTTTATGCTTATGGAGATTCCTGAAGGGAAGAAGGTGAAAATTGTTGAATACAAGCTTGATGGTTATGCTTCATCTTGGTAGGATCAAATTCAAGTCCAAAGAACACGTGAAGGCAAACAAAAAATCTGCTCATGGCCGAACATGCTTAAACTATTCAACATAAAGTTCTCAAAAGGGGATCAAAATCAAGTAAAACAGATCTCTCATCCAAAGGCTTTTGGAATTGAAATCAATGTAGAAAACCATGAGGTATTAATTCCACATCTTAGTAACTTTCCTCTAGTATTAAATTATTAAGTCAAAGAAGAGGCTGTGGATCGTATGGAAGACAAACAAAATAGTGAAGAATTTATTGAGGGCCCCAAAGATTCTTTCTTTGATGAGTTAGAAGATCATACAAAAGTAGCTTTGGATGCTACAGAAAATTTTCAAGAGACTATCTATGAGAATTCATATGAATCAATTGACAATCTTGAAGGCTACAAGGAAGAGTTTTCTACTTGTGAAAATCTTGACTGTGCTACTCAAGATTATTCTTTGAAGTCATCAAAAGCCAACTCTTGAATAATTGGAGAAAATTTCGACAGGAGTTATCACTATACAAGATTCAAAAATTGTAATGGCATATTCAGATTATTATCATAATTGTCAATAAACTTGTGAAGAATACTTTCATTGCATGACAACAAATCATAAGTTGGCATGTATAAAACATTTATTTCAAATAAGGTCGAAGGGAACCCTGCAAAAGTTCAAATAGTTGTTCCAAAGGAAAATAAGATATCAAAGTATTAAAGAGTTACTCGAAGAGATCTTATTGGTTTACATCATCAAGCTCTATGTTGGAAAGTGTTTGAGGAGAACATAACTACAACAACAAAGAGTTCAAGTTTTGACTTGAGGACAAGTCTAGTGGAGGGGTCTGATGTAGGATAATTACATTTCGGAGTGGACGACGGTTGATTCGGGGATCGGGCCTCAGGATGGAGCCGGTACCGGAGGGCGTGGACTTGAATGAACAACCAAAGAAACGCAAACAGAGATCCAAGGGAAATTTTTATTAGCAAACCGGGGGAAGAGAAGGCAGAGAGGGGTGTTACTCGTCGCTCTCTTCGTTCCCCTTACAACAGCTTAAATAGAGAAAGAAAGGTGCTCATCACATGCTGAGATGCCTTTCTTCACTATTAAGCAAGACACATGGTGGGACAACCCACCACTTACAAAAGAAAACCAGGGGCTCACAACCAAGAGCGCCCACCGGTTTGAAACCAGGAATCCAAGTGGACCCTGTTGAATAGTATGGCACATGGACGGCCACCTTTGGGTGCTTTTCAGGCACACTATTCGACACGACAAAAGAAAAGATTCAAGCATAGGATAACCCCAACAATGGGTTCCCCACGCTCCATTATTGACTCTGATACGGTACAGCCTTTGGACAGCTGGCTGTATGGAGCCGTTGCTGGTTCTTGCCTGACGGGCCAGCAATTCCGTCGCCAATCCTCACGACATCTGTTGAGGCTACGTTCTGTCATTTTTTCTGCAGTAATCTCCAACGGAAACGCCATCTCCTCGGCCTTGACTGTTCTGGCTTGCTTCGGGCCAGATCTATTCCTCGAGTGGAATTGGTCTTGCAAGCACCGAGATGACTTTGCAAATAGTGAGGGCCTCATGGGCCTTCGTCTGCTCGGCCTGCTTCTCCCTCTCCTTCTCTGGTCGTCACCCTGCACCAGAGGAGGCCATCTCCTTCCATCGTTGTTGATGCATCGGAGCACGTGGAAGAGATGCAGAAGGCGGCGGTCGTGGCTCTATCATCCCACCACCTTCCAAAAATGGATGGGACATCCATTTGGCTGCCGGGAAACATAGGGGAGAGTCTGGCGGTGTAGCGCCCCATTGTGGAATACTAGCCGGTCTGCAGCTTAGGCATACTGCTGACTCATCGGCCTCACAGGAGCAGGTCGTGGCTGTCTCCCATGAAGAATTTGACTCTTCAGTTGCAGTCTCCCATGAAGATACGGATGTTGTAGCGGAGGGCCTGCAAGAGTCAGGAGTGTCAGTGGAACCAGAGCGGGTCATACCTGAAGGTGCACTGGCAACTGAAGTCGAACCGCTGTCCGTTTCCCCATCGAACTCGGTGCAACTTGACATTGAAGCATCTTGGCCGTGACAGCTAGGCGGTGGCTGCTCGTCAGCAGAGGTGGATGATGATGCTTCGTTACAGCAACAGCCCCAGACAGATTGCTGCTGGGACGAGTCCCCATAAGGATATGCGGGGCATATAGCACTTCTTCCCTCATCGTAGTCTGTGTCGCTCCAGACTTCGAAAGCACTTGGATCATCAACATCGTTTGCATAGGAGTTGAAGGCATAGGGTTGTTCGTCACCATCAGAAGAGTAGTATCCTGCCATCAGGGATACTAGAACAAGGCGGTGAGCAAAGCGTATCGGTGGAGACTGATGCTGCCTGCTTCAGCGACTGTGGCTACTTCCTGCTACAACGAGGCCTACTCTCTAACCTTCACCTTAGGGACTCACCGTCTCCCTTCTGTGCCTCCTGCGGCTTACGAGGGTACGTCTTTTGCCTCCTGATGTCCTTCGGCGAGTTCAGCGAGCAGTAGACTTCACACGCAATCACTTGACCGATAGCAATAATCAGCACTAACAGCTTGCTAGTTGCCAACCTTCTCCAGACTCCTTTCAAGCTCTGATACCATTTCGGAGTGGACGACGGTTGATTCGGGGATCGGGCCTCAGGATGGAGCCGGTACCGGAGGACGTGGACTTGAATGAACAACCAAAAAAATGCAAACAGAGATCCAAGGTAAATTTTTATTAGCAAACCGGGGGAAGAGAAGGCAGAGAGGGGTGTTACTCGTCGCTCTCTTCGTTCCCCTTACAACAGCTTAAATAGAGAAAGAAAGGTGCTCATCACATGCTGAGATGCCTTTCTTCACTATTAAGCAAGACACGTGGTGGGACAACCCACCACTTACAAAAGAAAACCAGGGGCTCACAACCAAGAGCGCCCACCGGTTTGAAACCAGGAATCCAAGTGGACCCTGTTGAATAGTATGGCACATGGACGGCCACCTTTGGGTGCTTTTCAGGCACACTATTCGACACGACAAAAGAAAAGACTCAAGCATAGGATAACCCCAACAATGGGTTCCCCACGTTCCATTATTGACTCTGATACGGTACAGCCTTTGGACAGCTGGCTGTATGGAGCCGTTGCTGGTTCTTGCCTGATGGGCCAGCTATTCCGTTGCCAATCCTCACGACATCTGTTGAGGCTACGTTCCGTCATTTTTTCTGTAGTAATCTCCAACGGAAACGCCGTCTCCTCGGCCTTGACTGTTCTGGCCTGCTTCGGGCCGGATCTATTCCTCGAGTGGAATTGGTCTTGCAGGCACCGAGATGACTTTGCAAATAGTGAGGGCCTCATGGGCCTTCGTCTGCTCGGCCTGCTTCTCCCTCTCCTTCTCTGGTCGTCACCCTGCACCAGAGGAGGCCATCTCCTTCCATCGTTGTTGATGCATCGGAGCACGTGGAAGAGATGCAGAAGGCGGCGGTCGTGGCTCTATCATCCCACCACCTTCCAAAAATGGATGGGACATCCATTTGGCTGCCGGGAAACATAGGGGAGAGTCTGGCGGTGTAGCGCCCCATCGTGGAATACTAGCCGGTCTGCAGCTTAGGCATACTGCTGACTCATCGGCCTCACAGGAGCAGGTCGTGGCTGTCTCCCATGAAGAATTTGACTCTTCAGTTGCAGTCTCCCATGAAGATACGGATGTCGTAGTGGAGGGCTTGCAAGAGTCAGGAGTGTCAGTGGAACCAGAGCGGGTCATACCTGAAGGTGCATTGGCCACTGAAGTCGAACCGCTGTCCGTTTCCCCATCGAACTCGGTGCAACTTGACATTGAAGCATCTTGGCCGTGACAACTAGGCGGTGGCTGCTCGTCAGCAGAGGTGGATGATGATGCTTCGTTACAGCAACAGCCCCAAACAGATTGCTGCTGGGACGAGTCCCCATAAGGATATGCGGGGCATATAGCACTTCTTCCCTCATCGTAGTCTGTGTCGCTCCAGACTTCGAAAGCACTTGGATCATCAACATCGTTTGCATAGGAGTTGAAGGCATAGGGTTGTTCGTCACCATCAGAAGAGTAGTATCCTGCCATCAGGGATACTAGAACAAGGCGGTGAGCAAAGCGTATCGGTGGAGACTGATGCTGCCTGCTTCAGCGACTGTGGCTACTTCCTGCTACAACGAGGCCTACTCTCTAACCTTCACCTTAGGGACTCACCGTCTCCCTTCTGTGCCTCCCGCGGCTTACGAGGGTACGTCTTTTGCCTCCTGATGTCCTTCGGCGAGTTCAGCGAGCAGTAGACTTCACACGCAATCACTTGACCGATAGCAATAATCAGCACTAACAGCTTGCTAGTTGCCAACCTTCTCCAGACTCCTTTCAAGCTCTGATACCATTTCGGAGCGGACGACGGTTGATTCGGGGATTGGGCCTCAGGATGGAGCCGGTACCGGAGGCCGTGGACTTGAATGAACAACCAAAAAAATGCAAACAGAGATCCAAGGTAAATTTTTATTAGCAAACCGGGGGAAGAGAAGGCAGAGAGGGGTGTTACTCGTCGCTCTCTTCGTTCCCCTTACAACAGCTTAAATAGAGAAAGAAAGGTGCTCATCAAATGCTGAGATGCCTTTCTTCACTATTAAGCAAGACACGTGGTGGGACAACCCACCACTTACAAAAGAAAACCAGGGGCTTACAACCAAGAGCGCCCATCGGTTTGAAACCAGGAATCCAAGTGGACCCTGTTGAATAGTATGGCACATGGACGGCCACCTTTGGGTGCTTTTCAGGCACACTATTCGACACGACAAAAGAAAAGACTCAAGCATAGGATAACCCCAACAATGGGTTCCCCACGCTCCATTATTGACTCTGATACGGTACAGCCTTTGGACAGCTGGCTGTACGGAGCCGTTGCTGGTTCTTGCCTGACGGGCCAGCAATTCCGTAGCCAATCCTCACGACATCTGTTGAGGCTACGTTCCGTCGTTTTTTCTGCAGTAATCTCCAACGGAAACGCCGTCTCCTCGGCCTTGACTGTTCTGGCCTGCTTCGGGCCGGATCTATTCCTCGAGCCAGAATTGGTCTTGCAGGCACCGAGATGACTTTGCAAATAGTGAAGGCCTCATGGGCCTTCGTCTGCTCGGCCTGCTTCTCCCTCTCCTTCTCTGGTCGTCACCCTGCACCAGAGGAGGCCATCTCCTTCCATCGTTGTTGATGATCGGAGCACGTGGAAGAGATGCAGAAGGCGGCGGTCGTGGCTCTATCATCTTTTTACAGTAAAATTAGAGATCCAATTAAGTTGAATTCCAACTCCAATTAGGATCCGTCAAGATTCGTACAGCTACAGTCTAAAGGTCATATCTCCTAAGATATTGATTCAAATTTAGCAAATAATATTTGTTGGAAAGCTGAGATCGATTCCTACAAGTTTCTTATTTACTATTTTGGATAATTCAGATTTTGTGTTTTCAAAATTAGGGTTTATTTATTAGTTTGAGTCAATAACAGTCCTAGCCCAATAAGGAATATGATTTAAATATTTTTATTTAAGATATGTTAAGTATAACTCTTAGTGGAGTCTAAATCCTATTTTTAGTCTACATCAAGTAGTACTCTAAGTTTATTAGAGGGCTATATATACAGCCCAAGGTTTTAATAAAGAAAAAAACTTTTCTATTAATAATATTATCTTATTTTGGATTTGTTCCCTTCCATGATCCTTGTGGATTCAAGGATCTATCATTGTGAGAAGATGGTGATCTTCTTCCTACCCGTGCCTCCTCTCCCGTTGCATCAAGTGGATCTATCATGGTGAGAAGATGATGCTCTTCTTCCTACCCCTCGTGCCCCCTCCCCCCCGCTGCATCAGTGCCTGTGGTGCAGTAAGGCACCACCCTGTTGTGCCAGCAGTCAACTCCAGTGTGCAAAGGTCCACAATCTATACAAAGTAGGAGATCATAAATAAAGAACTTTGGCTGGTATATATGAGTGGGAACAGGCTTAGCAGTTGTTTTCTCAAATTCTTCAGAATCTCAACATAGGTAACACCAACTCTCTCCTCAAATCAACACAACTTGAGTGCTTTCACTAATGTATCTTTAATTTCCTTTTCCTTCCTAAATGTATGGAATTTAGGTTAATTTCAAATATGGTTGCACTAAAATACTCTCCAAATACGTGAGTAAATATAGAAATCACCTAATAAAGCCAAAATCAACTTGAAAAAAAATAGCCGACAAAAGAAATGAACGGGCTGCAAAAAGAGTTCAAGTATGAATTATATTAGAACTCCCATCTATTTAAAGATGAGGATACTACAGTTTATGTCAGACTGTAAGCCTATTTTCTCTCAAGATAATAAAAATCTCTCTCTCTCTTTTTCCTTCATGGATAATAAACCCTAGAATTTTGTAACATAGTGTCATAGTGTTGGGAACCTGATTATTCTCGAAACCAATAGGCCACAAACATCATGACAAGCGTTAGAGAAGACAAGGCATCAATGATCCTTGGAGATAACCTGGGACTTCAAACAACATCAATATGTTTGGTAGAATCCATAAATTACTTCCAATGGGTCAAAACTCTATGTCTTTTTCAGAGCAGGAGAAAAGAGATTGTATGTTAAAGGAGACCCATCAGAGAAGCCAACAGAAGACTGGTTCAGAGAAGATGGTTAATGACCATGCTCTAGAACAGCATGTGATACAACAAAACAGATACAGAAAGAAGGTAGAAGACTCTATTCAGATAGAGATAATATTTCAAGAACCTTTAAAATTACAAAAGGCATGGACAAAACTAAACAAGCTCGTGAAATTCCAGAAGAGAACTTTGCAAATATGAAGTGCCACTAGAACGAACTAGACATGTACCAGCTTTCAACAACAAGCATTGAGAAGCAAAACCAAGTTAGTAATGGCAGCAAAAGCCTTGGAAGAGGAGAATTCATTCCACAAGGAGAACAATCAGGAAGAGGACGAGGACAAGATAGAACCAACCTTAAGCACACTCATTGTAAAAGGACTAATCACACAATGTACAAGTGTTGGATTCTGTATGGAAAATCTCCACTGCACACATCTCACAAGCATCCAATTCCTATCAGGAGTACAACGAGACCCTTAATATATCAGAACAGGCCCCAATCCCAAAGACAATGAGCTTAAAACTCAGTAAATAGGAGTATGACAATGCCATCTAAACTAGAAAACCTCTATTTGCCTTAACTGCAGCAGGAGCACTAAATCAAGCTCATAGCAAGCCATGGATTATCGACTCAAGAGCAACAAATCATATGACTGACAATCCTAGACTGTTCTCATCATTGTCAAACCTGGTACAATCAAAGCATGTAATCTTGGAATGGAGAACATGTTTTAGTAAGAGATAGAGGTAGTATATAAGTTGAAACAGTGAATTTCATCCCTGCTCTCTCAGTGACAAGTTTGCTTGTAATTTACTCTTAGTAAGCCAACTCACAAAAGCCCTCAAGTCTATGTAAGCTAGCAATATCTCATTGTATTTTTCAGGACCTTCAAGCAAGAAAAACAATTAGAGGGATTGAAGATGGAGGCTTATTATACCTTCTGGAATCTGGTGGAAAACAATCTCAAGTCTATGTAAGCTAGCAAGAAAAGATACTCTTAATATTATAGAATAGGTCATTTATCTTTTTCTAAGCTGAAAATTATGTTCCATAAGCTTAGCTTTTATTTAAAGTCTTTTTGTAAAACCTGTGAGTTTGTCAAGTATCACAGAAGTACATACACTTTTAGAGTTAATGAGAAAAGTTTGCAGTCATTCTTTTTGGTCCACAGTAATATGCATAGACATCCAGAAATAGTTCTTTAGATGGATACAAGTACTTTATAAGTTTTATTGATGATGGATGTACCTAATAGAAAACAAATCTAATGTCACTCATATATTCAAATTGTTTCACAAAGAAGCATAGAATCAGTATAATGCATCTATTAAAACTTTCAGAATTGATAATGGAGAAGAATACACCTCAAGAGAGTTCCAAGAATATCTCCAAGACAGTAGAATTTTTTTGAAGCTTAATGTCTTGCAACACTACAACAAAATGGTGTGGCTAAAAGGAAAAACAGATGCCTTTCAGATGTTGCTAAATCCACTATGACCCAGCAAAACTTGCCATATTGCTTTTGGGGGGATGTAGTTCAAACAACTTGCTATTTAATCAACAAAGCTCCTTCCGAACTATTTAAAAATAAGTCCTTTACAAGTACTATGCCCTAACAATGAGACATTTCACATGAATCTCAAAGTATTTGGATGTATCTGTTTTGTTCAAGACTTAAAGTATAAATAGAGACAAACTCCGACCTAAAACAATTAAATGTGTATTCCAAAGGTATTGTAGAACACGTAAGGGTTATAAGTGTTATGATCCAAAGAACCACAAAAAATATATAGCCATGGATGTAATCTTTCTTGAAAATGTACTCTACTTCATTAAAATTAACACAAACAGTAATGACTTGATCCTCAAAACAACATTGAACCCTTAACCCAACTTGTTTTGCCTCTACCAGTTGATGATCCTTCATCTGTAATGTATAAGAAAGAAGATGACAATAGGTTTGGAATTATCTACCACTGGAGACACAAGTTTGGATTTGATCAACAAACCAATCCACCAATTATCACCTCAAAGGGTATAGAACAGACACAGACACAAGAACAGGCCACTGAGAGCTCAGGTACACCCTCTACTCAAACTGAATATTGCCTCCCTATAGCACTGAGAAAAAAAAGAAGAACATAAGCTTAATATCCTATTAGTCAGTTTGTATCATATGAGAAATTGTCCCCAAACTTTAAACGCTTTGCACTGTCCAACTCCTCCATTGTTACACCCGAAATAGTAATAGAAGCACTGAGTAAAGAAAATTTTTTTTCATGGGGACCTCAAAGAAGAAGTGTACATGATACAATCTCCAGGTTTTATCAACTCTGAAAGAGAGCAGCTGTTCTATAAACTGAGAAGATCTTTGTATGGTCTCAAACAGTCTCCTGGGACCTGGTTTGAGAGGTTCAATACAACATTGAAAGAATATGGATTTCAAAGAAGTCAATCTGATTATTCACTATTTATTAAAAAAAAGTCAGGAAAGAGAATTATTTTGCTGGTTTGTATAGATGATATTTAGTAACTGGAGATGACGGTGAAGGGTGGAGCATACCCGAGACTAGCCCTAAAAGGAATGGATCGACCCAAATTGGTTCCAACTTACCCAAGAGACAAGAGTGAGAATCGAACAGTTGAAGCTCCGGTCCTTGGGCACTACGTTGATTGATTTCTCTTCAACAGTACACCAGCTCACCCACTATATCCTGGTTAAGCTCTGCCTTTGAAAAAGAAAAAGTAACTGAGTACTGAGTGTGGGCTTTCGAACTCTAACTCCAACTACCAGCAATTGAGTCTGTTGATGAATTCTTCTTTCTTAGCTGAGGATTCAGGGTATTATAAAAAATAAATAAGGGAAGGGCACTATAAGATAAAATCCCATAGTGGCGGTATGCGAAACAACATACAGGGATCTACTTGGAGATCAAGAATTCTCACTATTTCTTAGATTCATGGATCAAATTAGATTCAGTGGAATCTTTCACTCACATTTTTTCCACCAAGAACATTTTATCATAGCCTTAGCACTCTGCTTGCTAAGGAAAGCATGTGGCACTTGAACTAGCCCCTTGTTAGCTCAAGTCAGCCCTTATATGAACAAAAATCAAGGAGTCTTTCCATATGTGAAGTTGGGCCTCGAAGTCTGAATCATATCTTTGCCTCCTGTGTTGTGTCCTTCCCCAGCGCAAGCAGCCCACAAGCAGTCAGCCATAGCATTGTGAGGGGCAAGCAGGAGAAATATGTCACAATACTCTAGCTAGTAGGAAAATACAATTTCTTTTTGTGCATGCTCGTGAGACTAATTCAAGCTAAATGACAATTTGAACCTATGTTGTCGGAGGTCCAGTCTCAAGAGATAGAGTTCTTCAAATACACAAATATTGAGAAAAAGGCCTTTGTTACTTTGTGATCCTAGGGATCTAACTCTATGGGAGCCCTGACTTCCTGCTTCTCTCTCTTCTGCTTCCAATAGGACTTGCTCCTCCCACCCGCCACCCTAGCTCTTCCTTATCTAGTAAATTCACAGTCTCTGCGATGATCCTAAAGCACCCACAACAAGCTAGGAAGAAGCCACCAGCAGCCCTGAATGTAACAGCCCTTCATCTTCAAAGGATGCCTAATTGTACCCACTGAGTTAGGTCATGCACAATATGAAAATAGGAGTTAGGGTGTCCACAGGCTTGTTGATAGTTTCTGGTATATATAGGGTCTTAACACTTGCGAGCATGTGCCTACAGTGTGGTAAGGCACCACCATGTTGTGCCAGCAGCCAACTCTGGTGCGCAAAGGTCCATAGTCTTAGCAGTTACTTTCTCAAATTCTCCAGAATCTCAACATAGGTAACACTAGCTCTCTCCTTGAATCAACACAACTCCCTCTCACAGCTTTACTTACCTCTGCAGACATCTGTCTCCTGCAATGATTCCTTCTGAGTGCCTGGCATTGACTAATCTCAATGCCGAAAGCAGCAGCTAGTCTCTGTACCCGGATTCACTGATTTGTTGATTAGCATCTCAAAATCCTTTGATGGGCATAAAGAAATTGTCTTGGTAGCAATCACCAAACCAATAGAACAAAGGTTAGTTAGTTAGCTTGTACCTGGTCCACAGGCAACGGTTTGAGGTCCATTATTACTATCTGGCTTCCGAGAGCCACTAGAACGAGTTCATCATTGGACCGATATAGAAATAGAAATTACCAGGAATTGCATTGAGATCCTTAGATATAAAGGAAGAAGAAGAGATAAAATACATACATAATTTATCAAAATCCTCTTTACAAGAATAAGAAATTAGCTGACGGCGGTCAAACCTTACTTGGGGCTGAGGGTTGCATTCACATCATTCCCTATGTTGATCATGGAGACCCTGATTTGGACCCTCATGATCAAGCTTATCATTGTAAAGAATGTGGAGCCATAGTCAAATGATCCAGACCAAGTTAAGAGCATTGAAGCTTATCAGACTATCGCTTTACTGCAGGGGAGATGAAAATCAATGATGCAATAGTTTATGGTCCATAAGCTCAAAGAGGAGAGACTGTCACTTCAACAAAATCAATGGGGTGGGTGGGGCACGCTAGCTAGCTAGCATAGGTAGTGAAAGAAAGAGAAACAGTGGGTCTGGAGGAAAGGAAATCCAATAGAGATAGAGTTTGATGATAGAGAGTGGAAAGAGAGAGGACGGACAGAGTCATGGAGAACTCAAAAAAGCAAGCATGGGTAAGTGAGGAGAAAGGATAAGTGAATGGAGCTTTTTTCACTTTAGGAAAGCTCAGTCTTATTGGACTGGCTTCCTCCTGAGTCCATGTGTCAGGTAAGCAACTATCGGCAAGACCGGCATTCAAGCAGTTAGAGTGGAGACCAGTTGCAAAGGGACAAAAGCACAGTACAAAGAGATTGGACTCTCGGATGAGACTAAGCAGCTACCATTCTGATGCGTGTCTGACCCTAGCCCCTGAAGCATGCTCCCAATCCTGAATAATTTATGTACTAGCATCAGCTCTCTTTGCAGTTTGTTGTCATCCTCAACCTTACAAGTTGCAATGGCTTAACAAGGATAGTGAGATAAAAGTCTCTAAATGAGCTCTGATTTCATTCTATATTGTCAAGTCTTACCAAGATAAAGTGCTTTGAGATATTGTTCCTATGAGTGCTAGAGCCATACCATTCTTTGAAGACCATGGCAGTTTGATAGAAAATCAGTGCATGATCATTTTAAGAACACTTATCCTTTCTCAAAGTATGGCAAGAGAATTATTTTGGCTCCTCTTAGCCCACATCAGATCCCTATAGGTGAGTTTAAGGAGAAAATAAGGAGAGTCTTTTCTTGAGCAAATCAGAGATTGAGGAAGCTATTTCCAAGCATGAATCAGTGTTCATTTTGTTGATAGTTGAAGAGGGTGAGAATGTGGATTGTTCCATTCCTCTACTAGCCAAATCTGTTCTTGATGCATTCAAGGACTTCTTTTCTGAAAATGCCACATGGACTCCCTTCTTGAAGAGGAAATTGAGCACTAGATTGATCTTATTCCAGGTGCTGCCTGTCCAAATAAGCCAGCTTACACAAGCAATCTGGATGAGGCAAAGGAGCTGCAAAGGTAAGTGGAAGAGCTTATTGCAAAGAGGTATGCACTTTTTTTTCTATACCAGCACCTTTTGTTCCCAAAAAGGATGAAACTATATGCATGTGTATTGACAGCCATGCAATCAACAAATTTATGGTGAAGTACCACTATCCTATTCCAAGACTTGATGATTGTCTTGATGAGCTGTATGATGCCAAATTCTTTTCCAAGATAGATTTGAAAACTGGCTACCATCAGATTTGCATGAAGGAAGGTGATGAATAGAAGACAGACTTCAAAACAAAGCATGGCTTGTATGAATGGATGGTCATGCCTTTTGGACTTTCTAATGCACCTAGTACTTTTTATGGGACTGATGAATCATGTGTTGAGAAAATTCCTTGGCAGATATGTCATCGTGTACTTTGATGATATTATAATCTATAGCTAGAATGAAGCTGAGCACCTAGATCATCTTCAACAAGTCAAAATGCTGAGAGAGTAAAGGCTTTATGTTAACCTTAAAAAGTGCCACTTCTTTCAGAATCAAGTTAATTTTCTTAGCTATGTCATCTCCCATGGAGGAATTAAAGTAGATGAAGAGGAGATCCGTGCTATTCAGCAGTGGCCAATCCCCACCTCCATCCATGAAGTTAGAAGTTTTCATGGGCTTGCATCATTCTATCAGAGATTTGTACTGAAGTCTTATGGCTCCATTGACTGAACGTTTGAAGAAGGGAGAGTTCAAATGGGCTGAAGGTGCTCAAAGGAGTTCTGATGCTGCAAAAGGAAGCTTTGATCAGCTTCAAATTTAGCACTACCAGACTTCTCCAAAACTTTTGAAATTGAGTGTGATGCTTCTGGAGTTGGAATTGGAGCTGTGCTATCGTAGAGGGCCGCCCTATTGCCTATTTTAGCTAGAAAGTATCAGGCTCTTTATTAAACTATTCTATTTATGATAGAGTTTTACGCTATTATTCATGCACTTGAGACATGGCAGCATTGTCTTCTTCCAAAGGAGTTTGTCATCCACACTGATCATAGTCACTTAAAACATTTAAAAGAGCAATGTAAACTCAGGTGGATGGAGTCCTTACAATCATTTTCATCTTTTATCAAGCACAAATCTGGCAGTTCAAATGTAGTGGCAGATGCACTATCAAGAAGACATGCATTGCTCTCTATGCTCAATGTTGTGGACAAATATTTCAAAACATGATGGCTTTCTTTTCAAGGCTGAGAAATTATGCATTCCTCAAAGTTTGTTAAGAGAGCTTTTAATTCAAGAGGCTCATAGTGGTTGTCTTGCTGATCACTTTGGGATTAACAAAAACTATGGCAATGCTATAGGAACATTTCTATTGGCCTGGAATTATAAAAAATGGGCAAGCAATTGTCAACAGATGTATTGCTTGTCATAAGGCTAAGTCATAGGATAATTCTCAAGGATGTGAGCATGTACACCCCTCTCCTAGTTTCAGAAATCCCATGGACTGATGTGACCATGGACTATGTACTTAGGCTTCCAAGAACACAAAGGGTAGAGGATTCTATTATGGTGGTAGTAGACCGATTTTTGAAAATGGCTCATTTTATTCCCTGTCACAAGACAGATGATGCATCTCACATTGCAGATTTATTCTTTAAAGAGATTATGAAGCTTCATGGAGTTCCTACAAGTATTTTTTCAGATCGTAATAAGAAGTTCCTTAGTTATTTCTGGAAGACATTGTGGAGAAAGTTGGGAAACAAGCTGTTGTTTAGCACCACATGTGTCATCGACAAACTGATGGGCAAACTGAGGTGGTAAATCGAACTCTATCAACCTTGTTGAGAACTTTGATAAACAATAACTTG
Source organism: Trichopus zeylanicus subsp. travancoricus (assembly GCA_005019695.1). Taxonomy (NCBI): domain Eukaryota; kingdom Viridiplantae; phylum Streptophyta; class Magnoliopsida; order Dioscoreales; family Dioscoreaceae; genus Trichopus; species Trichopus zeylanicus. The sequence continues at coordinate 983 of RXID01018400.1, read as the reverse complement.
AAGAGTTGGGATGAACAGGAGCCCAGTACTCCGTTTGAGATAGTTTATGGTCTCAATCCTATCACCCAAATTGATCTCACTCCACTTCTTGAACAGGAAAAAGTTTGTTTTTATGGTAACAAGAGAGCTAAAACACTGAAGATGCTACATGAGCAGATCTGCAGACAAATTGAGAAGAAGAATGAAGCTCACAAACAAGCAACTGATAAGCATAGGAAGAAAGTTCAGTTTGCTCCAGGAAACTTGGTGTGGATTCAATTGAGAAAAGAAAGGTTTCCAAGCAAGAGGAAGTCAAAGTTGATGCCACGAGCAGAAGGTCCATTCAAAGTATTGCAAAAGGTTGGGGAAAATGCTTATAAGATAGACTTACCTAGAGATTACAATGTTTCAATTACTTTTAATGTTCGTGATCTTTCTCCCTATCTCAAAAATGTAGACCTGCTGGATTTGAGGACAAATCCTTCCCAACAAGTGGAGATTGATGCATCAGCTAGTGACAACTAAATTTAAGAGAACATTGGGCCATTTACCAGGTAAAAGGTCAAGCTGGGTCAAACCCTTTTCCTTCAAGAACAAGTGGGCTGGCTGATGCAGCGGGAAGAAGGGGCATGAGGGGTCGGAGAAAGAGTGCCGTCTTCTCTTGATGCAGAGGGAGGAAGCACGAGAGATAGGGAGAAGATCACCGTCTTCACTTGATGCAGTGGGAGGAAGGCATGAGGAATAAGGAGAAGATCACCGTCTTCTCGCAATGATAGATCCGCTTGATGTAGCCGGAGGGGGCACAGGGGATAGGAAGAAGATCACCGTCTTCTCACCACGATAGATCCTTGAATTCATAAGGAAGATAAAAAGGGAACAAACCCAAAATAAGAGAATATTATTGATAGAAAAGTTTTCTTTCTTTTATTACAACCTTGGGCTGTATATATAGCCCTCTGATAAACTTAGAGTCCTACTTGGTATAGACTAAAAATAGGACTTAG
>RXID01018394.1:0-12197 GCA_005019695.1 Trichopus zeylanicus subsp. travancoricus | reverse complement strand
AGTTGTAGTGTTAGTAGTAGTAGTAGTTGTTGTTGTTGTTGTAGGCATAGTCATAGTAGTAGTAGTAGCATTTGTGGTAGTAGAAAAGTAGTAGTAGCAGTACTAGGACAAGGAATAGAGACTGTATTGGAAGTAGATGTAGTAGGGTTGTAGTAATAGTGGAAGTAGTAGTAGTAGTAGTCGTAGTAGCAGTAGCAATAGCAGTCGCAGAAGTAGTAGCAAGAGTAGTTGTAGTAGTAGAAGTAGTAGTACAAGTCGTAGTAGTAGTAGTAGTAGAAGTAGTAGTAGTAGTAGTTGTTGTTGTCGTTGTTGTAGTAGTAGTAGTTGTAGTTGTTGTTGTTGCAGTAGTAGTAGAAGTAGTAGTTGTTATAGTTGCTGTAGTTGCTGTAGTAGTAGTAGTCGTACAAGTAGTAGTAGAAGTAGTTGTAGCTATTGTTGTTATTGTTGTTGGTGGTGTAGTAGTACTAGATGTTGTAGTAATAGTTGTAGTAGTTGTTGTTGTAGCAACAGCAGCAGTAGTAACAATTGTAGTAGTAGTAGCAGCTACAGTAGGAGAAGTAGTAGGAGCAGTAGTTGTAGAAGTAGTTGCAACAACAGTTCCAACAGTAATAGTGGTTGAAGTAGTAGTTATTCTAGTAGTTGAAGTTGTGGCATTAGCAATCCCAGTAGTATTATTAGGGGCAGTCGGATTAGAAGTGGAAGTAATCGTATGAGTGGTAGTCGTAATTGTTGTAGTGGTACTACTAGCAGTAATAGTGGTAATAGGAGTAGTAGTTGTAGTTGCAGTAGTAGTAGTAGTAGTAGTAGTAGTAGTAGTAGTAGTAATTATTGTAGCGGGAGTAGTAGTACGAGTAGGTGTAGTGGTAGAAGAAGTAGTAGTAGTAATAACAACAGTTGCAGCGACAGCAGTAGCAGCTGTAGCAATAGTAGTAGTAGTAGTTTTATTATTAGAAGTAGTAGTAGTAGGACTACTAGTAGTAGCAGTTGTACTGGTAGAGTAGTGGTAGAAGGAGTAGGAGTAGTAATAGTTGGAGTTAGAGTAGGAGCCAGAGTAGTAGTTGTAGTAGCAATAATAGGAGTAGGAGTTGGTGTAGTAGTAGCAATAGTAGGAGTAATAGCAGTTGTCGTTATAGTAGCAAAAGTAGTTGTAGCAGTAGGTGTAGTAGTAGTTGCAGTAGTAGTAGCCGAGTAGTAGTCATAGTATAGTAGTAGTAGATGCAGCAACAATAGTAGCAATATTAGTAGAAGTAGTAGTTGTAGTAGCTTTAGTACTAGTAGTAGTAGTATTAGTAATAGTAGTAGTAGTAGTAGTAATAGTAGTAGTAGTGGTAGGAGTACTAGTAGTAGCAGTTGTAATAGTAGAGTAGTAGTAGTAGTTGTTGTTGTTATAGTAGGAGTAGGAGCAATAGTTGTTATAGTAGGAGTAGGAGTAGTAGTAGTAGCAGCAGCTATAGGAGTAGGTGCAGGAGTAGTAGTTGTAATAGTAGAAGAAGTAGCAGTAGTAGTTGTAGTAGTGGTTGTAATTCTAGTAGTGGTTGTTGTAGTGGTAGTAGCAGTAGCAGTAATGCTTGTAGTTGTTGTAGTAGTAGTAGTAGCAGTAGTAGCAGTAGTAGCAGAAGTAGTAGTAGGAGTAGTAGTGGTAATAGTAGTAGTAGTCGTAGTAGAAATAGTAATAGTTGTAGCATTGGTAGTAGTAGTTGTACTATTGTTAGTTGCAATAGTAGTAGTACGAGTTGGAGTAAGAGTAAGAGTTGAAGTAGTAGGAGTAGTAGCATTAGCTGAAGTAGTAGTTGTAGTAGTAGCAGTGGTCAGAGCAGTAGTAGTAGTAGTAGTAGCCGGAGTAGGTGTAGTTGTAGAAGTTGTAATAATAGTGGTTGCTGCAACAATAGAACTATTGTAATAATAGTAGCAGAAGTATTAGTAGTATTAGGAGTTGGAATAGTAGCAGGAGTAGTAGTAGTTGGAGTAGTAGATGTAGTAGTAGTTGTAGCTGCAATAGTAGGAGAAGGAGTAGATGTAGCGATAGTAGAAGTAGGTGTAGGAATCCTAGTAATAGTAGAAGTAGTAGGGGTAGTAGTGGCAGTAGTAGTAGCAGTAGTAGGACTCAATATAAGATTAGTAGTCGTGGTAGTAGTGGCAGTTGTAGTAGAAATAGTAGTAGTAGTATTACTAGGAGCAGTAGGAGGACTAGGAGTAGGAGTAGGAGTAGGGATAGTAGTCAGTGTAGTAGTCATAGGAGTAGTAGTAGTAATAATAATAGTAGTAGTAGTAGTAGTAATAGTAGTAGTAGTAGTAATAGTTGGTGTAGCAGTAGCAGTGCTGCAGGGTTAGTAGTTGTAGTAGTAGTAGTAGTAGTTGTAGTAGTAGGAATTGCAACAGTAGTAGCTATAGAGGTTGTAATAGTGGTATTAGAAGTAATAGTAGTAGTTAGTAGTAGTCGTAGTAGTTAGTATTAGTTTAGTCGTTACGCGTAGTAAGTAGTTGTATTATTAGTGGACGAAAGCAGGGCTTTTATACGAAGTTGAAGTCGTGTTAATAGCAGTTGTAGTAGTGGCTGAGTAGTCGTAGTAGTAGACGCCGAACCGAAGTAGTCGTTAGAACACTAGCAGTAGTTGTAGCCCAGCTTGCAAGCCGCAGCAGTAGTAGAAGTAGTAGTAGAGTAGTTATTAGTAGTAGTGATATTAGTCGTACCGATAGCTAGCAGTCGTATATTTGTAGTATTTAGTAGTGTAGAAGAAGTAATTGTAGTAGTAGCAGTAGTAGTAGGATTACTAGTTGTAGTTGGGGGGTGCTCGGTCGCAACAGTCGTATGAGTACTTGTAGTATCGTCGTGGTAGTATTAATAGTAGTCGTATAGTAGTGCGATAGTAGTATTTGTAAGTTGCTGTTGTCGTAGTAGTCTGCTGTGGTGGACGTAGCCAATTGTAGTCGTAGTAGTAGGAGTTGACTATGAAGATTTGCCGGAGGAGTAGTCGTAGGTGTAGAGTGCTGGTAGTAGGATTAGCATAACGTAGTAGAATTAATAAGCAGAGTAGCAGTGGTAGTTAGTAGAACTAGTAGCAGTCGTCATAGTTTGTTGTAGGTTTTAGTAGTAGAAGCAAGTATTAGTAGTAGTAGTAGTAATAATATTTGTAGTAGTCCTAGTAGTGATAGATGCAGTAGGAGTAGTAGTTGCAACAGTAGTTGTAGTAGTTATCGTAGTAGTAGCAATAGTAGTAGTAGTAATAGTAGTCGTAGTAGTAGTAGTAGTAATTGTAGTTGTAGTAGTAGTAGTTGTTGTTGTTGTTGTTGTGGTTGTAGCACAATAGTAGTAGCAACAATTGTAGCAGTAGTCGAAGTCGTAGTAGTAACAGTAGTAATAGTGTAGTATTAGTAGCAACCAAGGAAGCAGTAGTAGCAGTTGTAGTAGTAACAGTAGCCTTAAGAATATTAGTTGTAGTAAAATTGGTAGCAATAGTAATAGTAGTATTAGTAGTAGTTATAGTAGTAGTAGTAGGAGTAATAGTAGTAGTATTAGTTGTACTAGTAGCCACAAAAGCTATAGAAGTAGTAGAAGTAGTAGTAGTAGTAGTAGTAGTAGTAGTAGTAGCAGCAGCAATAGTAGTAGTTGTTGTAACAGAAGCAGAAGTAGTAGTTGCCGCAGCAGTAGTAACTATAAAAGCAGTAATAATAGCAGTCGTTGCAACAATAGCAGTAGGAGTAGTAGTCGTAATAATAGTAGTAGTAGTGGTAGTTGTTGTTGTAATTGGAGTAGCAACGGTAGTTGGAGTAGAAGTAGGGGTAGGAGTAACAGTTGGTGTAGTAGTAGTAGTAGAAGTTGTAGTCATAGCAATAGTGATAATAGTAGTAGTAGTTGTAGTTGTCACAGTAGTAGTAGTAGCAGTATTTGTAGTAGTAGTTGTATTCGGCATATAGGTTTCGCATGAGTAGTAGTTATTGTAATAATAGTAGTAGAAATAGTAGTAGTAGTAGTACTAGTACTAGTTGTAGTAGTTATAGCAATAATAGTTGTAGTTATTGTTGTTGTAGTACAAGGAGTGGTGGAAGTTGTTATAGTAGTAGTAGTAGTCATAATAGTAGTCAAGGTTTTCGGTTGCAGTTTTGGTTTCAGTTTTGGGACCCAGTGAAATTGTTACGTTTCGGCCGTTTCGGTTTCGACCAAAAGATTTTTTTTAATTATTAATTGGGTGTTGACCAGAGTTTGACTATATTTTGACTATACTTTAACTTCAAATTAAAAATACGATAAAATATTGAAAAACATTTTGAAAAATTTGACAAATTTGAAATGAATTTATACTTAATTTTACCATAATATTAAATATTATTTTAGTTAATTGAAATTTATTTTCATAGTTAGCCACTGATATAGTCTACTTTTAAAATATATTAGTGTATTGAAAAAACGTACAAGATGTAATATGAATATGATTAAAAGTTAAAAATTAACACAAGCATATTTAACTTTTCATTAAAATGTACTTCACACATACATAATTTATAAATTCTAAGATACAACTAATCATCATAATCATCATCAGTTGAGTTTGGAACATCTGGGTGTGGAATTACAAATTCAGTATCTGGATGATCCGGACGAGCATTTGTAGGTATACGAGCCAGAATAACTAGCTCTGTGTGATCTCGTGGCAATGGTTCTGAAGTGAAAAAAACCCCATGTCAACATCGGCACCATCAGGCACGTCGACCATGGCAAGACGACCCTTACCACAACGCTCACCATGGCCCTTACCTTCAGGCTGAGAGGTCGGATCCAGATTATTTTACATCAGGTCCATGAATGAATCTAATCGGGCTGAATCTTCACATTCTGGGTCCTGAGAAAGCAAACAATAATATGATTTTGTTACGTGACTATCTTTGAGTCACATCACATTCCAATTTCAATGTGATTTTCAACATCATTCATCTCGTGCATGATTCTTATTGTCAATCTTTGTATTTATGCCCCTTCCAATTGAAAATGTACATTATGTCAATGAATCATCATAATAAACCTTAAAAGTTTCTGTTTTATTGTAAGTTGCAAGACATGACATATTACAACTATTCCCAAATGTTTTTAGTAGTCCAGAAAAGAAGTTTTAAAAAAAAATCAAAATTCACAAAACACAATATTTTATTTTATTTTCTTATACTTGGCCATGTTTGTTTTGCAAGAAATTGGTGTTGAGGACTCAAAAATCTTGAACATTTTAAATTTTTTGTGTCTTTAATTTGAGGAATTTGAAAATCTTGAATTTTTAAATTTTTTGTTTCATATGGGGAATTTTAATTTTCTAAATTTGAAAATACATGAGTGTACTCAAAAATTTGAATATCAATATTAATTTTTTGCTTTAAAAATATGTTAAATATCTATGATGTTTTAATTATTAAAATTTTAAAATTAATTCCTAAAAATACATTGAATGTCTAAAATATTTAAAATATTCTAATTATTAAATATTTTAAATTATTAGAATATTTTAGCATATATCTTTAATTATTAAAAAGTTTGAAAACTAATTGACATTAGTCGCCTCATGTGATGTAAAAATTTTTTTATGGACTTTAATTTCTGGCCAATTGGTTGAAAATCAAAGACAAACATAAGAACTTCTAATTTTGTAGAAATTGATTTTTTCTAAAAACCAATGCACCCTTAGTTAATTTGTCAAACCGAAAAAGGGCCGAACTGGGTTCGAACAGGTGACCTATTGATCTACGGTCAATTGCTCTACCACTGAGCTATGAACCCACTTACTGTTATCTAGATTTTGTAATATCCCATGTTCTAATTATTGTAGTTAGTTTAATATATTTTAGATTCAGCTTGAATCCAGAAGAAGTACGATGAGCAGATCCGACGGTTGCCAGGCCTTTCTCTGATCATGGTACGGCTATATTCATTCATCGAGCTCTCCAGCTCTCTGTCCGATAACATCCAAGGCCGCCACCCGATATCCTAGTCTCCTTTTATTTGAATGAAGGAAACCGAAAAATGGAGAATCGAAACGGAACTCCCGTCGCGAACTCGGGGCTCTCACCAAGCTCCGACCTCTGCTGCTGTCAACGCAGTGCCTGGAGGAGCAGCAGCAGAGGTGGTAGGGCTTGTGCCCGATCAAGACGGTGGTCATCCTCGTCATGGAGAACCGCTCCTTCGACCACATGCTTAATTGGCTCAAGTCCTCGCGCCCCAACATCTACAGCCTCATCGGTCGCGAGTCCAACTGCCTCTCCGCCTCCTCCCCCTCCTCCCCCGAGGTCTTCATCTCCCAAGACACTATCTTCATCGAATCGGTCGCGAGCAGATCTTTGGCTTCGCCAATGCCTCCACCGACCCCACCCCTATGAACGGCTTCGTCCAGTAGGCCCACTCCATGGGAGAGGGCATGCCCGAAAATGTTATGAGCAGATTCTCCCCCAACTCCATTCCCGTCTACATCGCTCTTGTCAAGGAGTTCGCCATCTTTGACCGCTGGTTCGCATCCATGCCGACGTCCACCCAACCCAACCGCTTCTACGTCCACTCGGCCACCTCCCATGGGGCATCCAGCAACGTCCGCAAGGATCTCATCCACAGCATTCTCCAAAAAACCATCTTCGACTCCCTGGACGAGGATGGCCTTAGCTTCGGGATCTACTACCAAAACATCTCTGCCATGCTCTTCTTCAAGAGCCTCAGGAAGCTCAAACACTTGGTCAAGTTCAACAACTTTAAGCTCACCTTCAAGCGGCACGCCCGCCGGGCCAAGCACCTTAACTACATTGTCATTGAGCACCGCTACTTTGACATTGAGCTATTCCCGGTCAATGACGACCACTCGTCCCATGACATTGCCTGCGGCCAAAGGTTTGTCAAGGAGGTATATGAGACGCTCCAGGCCAGTCCATAGTGGAACGAGATGGCGCTCCTTATCACCTACAACGAGCATGGCGACTTCTATGACCACGTGCCGACGCCTGTGTCCTATGTGCCCAACCCCGATGGCATCATCGGCCCCGATCCCTGTGCTAGCCGGCCCCGTGCTTACTCTGCCCGCTCTACTCGCTCTCATCGCCAACGAAACGAAGAAGATGAACATTACGCAAACAGTAAACCGTAACTGAAACAAAATTTCTGATTTCATTTGGGTACCGGCCGAAACCAAGCTATTTCGGCCGAAACATAGTAGTAGGAGTAGTGGAAGTGGTTGTAGTAGTAGTAGTAGTCATAGTAGTAGTAGAAGTGGTGGAAGTGGTTGTAATTACTACTGCTACTCCGACTACTCCAACGACTTTTATTACTGCTACTGTTGCTACTACTACTACTATGACTAATACAACAATAACTACTACTGGTACTACTACTACTACTGCTACTACTCCTCTGCTACTTCCTCTATATCTATTACTGCTACTGCTACTACTGCTAATACTACAACTACAACTACTAGTACTACTACCATTACTACTGTAACTGCTACTACTACTACTATTTCTTCTATTACTACTGCTTACGACTATTACTATTACTATTATTACTACAACAACTGCTACCGCTACTACTATTACTACTATTATGAGTACTACTACTACAACTACTGTTAATATTACAACCACTACTACAACTACGACAGCTGCTCCTACGACTACTACAACACGAACTACTACTATTACTACTACTGCTGCTACTACTATAGCAATTGCTACTACTGCTACAACCACTTGCGCTACTGCTACTAGTAGAGCTAAGACTACTACTGCGACTACTACTGCAATTGCAAATGCCACAAGTATTGCTACAACTACTTCTATTACTCCTACTATTTCTACTACTACTGCTACTACTACTGCTACTACGACTACTACTACTACTGCTACAAGTACTACAACAACAACCACTACTACTACTGCTACTACGACTATTACTACTAAATCTTCTGCTAGTCTACTACTACTACTACTACTACTTCTATAACTGCTGCTACTACTACTGCTACAATTACTACTATTACTGCTACTCCTCCTCTTCCAACTAAAACTCTGACTACTACTGCTACTGCTCGTGCTACTATTATTTCTACCATAACCACTACATGCTATAACTACTATTACTACTATTACTACTATAACTGCTATCACTATGATTGCTACTACTACTACTACTACTAGTATGGCTGCTGCTACTACTACTATTACAACTACTACAACTACTGTTGCTACTGCTACTAGTACTGTTGCCACTTTTGTAGCTGCTACTTCTGCTACATCTACTACTACTACTCCAGCTACTACTGCTGCTCCTATAGCTAGTATTGCTACAGCTACATCTACTACTACTACTACTATTGCAACTACTACTGCTGTTACTACTACTACTCCTACGGCTACGACTACTACTACTACTACCAATACTTCTGTTATTGCTAGTCCTACTAATACTACTACTACTTCGACCAATACTACTACTACTACTATTCCTTGTAGTACGACTACTACTAATACAACTCTTACAACTACTCCAGCTCCTACTTCTACTCCTACTACTACTTCTACTACTAGAACGACTACTACAACAACTACTATGGCTCCTACTACAACTACTTTTGATACTGCTGCTGCTACTACTGCTACTACTACCACTACTAGTACTGTTTCTACTACAGCTATTACTACAACAACTACTACTTCTACTATTGTTGATACTACTACTACACTGCTACAACAACTGCTACTGCAACTACTATTACTACTACTCCTACTATGACTTGTGCTACTGCTACTATTGTAGCTACTACAATTATACTACTACTACTGCTGCTGTTGCTGCTACAACAACAACAACAGCAACTAGTACTACTACTACTACTACTACGACGACGACAACGACGACTACAACTACTACTACAACAACAACTACTGCTCCAACTGCTACTATTACTACTTCGTCTACTACTAATACTATCACAACAACAACTATTGATACTGCTTCTACTACTACTGCAACAATAACTACTACTGCTACTACTACAACTACCACTAATACTATTATCAATTTTAGTACTACTATTGCTACTCATACTACTACTATAACTTCTACTCCTACTCCTACTACTACTACTACAATTTCTACTACCACCACCACGACTACTGCTACAGCCACTATCAATACAACTATCTCCACTACTACTACTACTACTACTACAATTACTACTAGTACTACCACTCCTGTTGCTGCTCCTATTCCAGCTACCACCACCACCACTAGTACTACAACTTCTTCTACAATTACTAATACTACAATAACTACTACTTCCGCTGCTACTACGAAGGTCACTAACACTACCACAACTCCTACTACTACTTCACTACTGCTACTACTGCTACTTCGACAACTACTACTATTGCAACTATTACTACTACTACTTCTACCGCTACTACTACTTCACTACTGCTACTACTGCTACTTCGACAACTACTACTATTGCAACTATTACTACTACTACTTCTACCGCTACTACTACTACTACTACTTCTACCACTGCTTCTAACACTACTACTACTACTACTACAACTAGTACTACTACTAACGCTACCACTACTACTACTACTAGTACACGTACTACTACTACTACTACCACCACCACCACCACCACCACCACCACCACTAGAATTACAAAAACTACTACTCCTACTTCTGCTGCTACTACTACTACTGCTGCTGCTGCTACTACTACTACTACTACTACTACTACTACTTATACTACTTCTCCTACTACTACTACTACTACTACTTATACTACTTCTCCTACTACTACTAGTACCACCAATACTAAAACTACAGCTAGCACAACCACTACAACAGCTACTATTGCTACATATAGTACAATGACTACTATATGTACTACAACTATGACTACTGCTTGCGCTGCTACTACTGCTTGCGCTGCTACTACTACTTTTACTACTACTTTTCCTCCTACTACTACAACTACTGTTCTTACTACAGCTATTCTAATTCACCAACCACTATTGCTACTGCTACTGCAACAACTACTACTGCCATTGCTACTACTACTACGGCTGCTGCTACTACGACTATTGCTACTACTATTAATATTGAAACTATAGCATATACTACAATTACTACTACTGCTAATACAGCTACCACCACTACTACTACTACAACTACTGCTCCTAATGTTGCTGCTATGACTACTACTGCAGCTACTACGACAACAACTACAACTACTACTTCTACTACTTCTACCCCTACTACTACTACTACTACTACTACTACTACTATTACTACTACAACTTTGACTACTACTGCTACTGGTGCTGCTACTACTACTAGTACTATTTTTAGTACAACTACTACTTCAACTACTACAATTACTACTACTACTACTACTACCATTACTGTTGTTGCTTCTACTACTACTAGCAGCACCTATATTGCTGCTACTACAACTACTAGTAATACTATTACTATTACAACTATTACCACAACAACTACTTCTTCTATTATTGCTGCTGCTACTACTACTACAACTACTACTAAAACTCCTACAACTGCTACTATTACTACTCCTACTATAGCTGCTACAACCACTACTACTACTTCTCCAATTTCTACTACTACTGCTAGTTCAACTATAGCTACTACTACTACTATTGGTTCTGCTAATACTACTGCTACTACTACTACTACCGCTACTACTACTACTTCTACTAGTATAAGAACTACTACTACTTCAACAACTTCTACTTCTCCCACTACTACTACTACTCGTATTGCAACTTGCCCTACTTCTACTACTACTACAAGTACAACCGCTACTTCTACTACTTTACTACGACTGCTACAACTGCTACTATGGCTACTACTACTACTGATACTACTACTGCTCTTGCTACTACTTTGACTACTATTACTACTACTGCTGCTACAACAACAACTGCTATTACTGCTATGATTGCTACAACAACTACTGCTACTATTATGGCTACAATAGCTACTATTACTACTACTATTACTCCTAGTCCTATTACTACTACTACTACTACTATTGATGCTACTACTACCACAACTGCTACAACTACTGCTGCTACTACTACTATTATTACTTCTGCTACTATACCTACTACTACAGCAATTACTACTACTACAAATACAACTACTATGTCTATAACTACTACTACTACTACTATTATTGGTACTACTGCTCCAGCTACTACTTCTACTACTACTACTACTGCTACTGTTACTACAACTACTACTATTGTTGCTACCACTGCAACTACTACAATTGCTACGACTACTACTGGTACTGCTACCACTCTTGCTACCACTACTACTTTTGTTGCTACTCCAGCTACTACTAATACTAGTACTACTACAACAGCTACAACAGGTACTGTTGCGGCTACTACTACTCTTGCAACTACTTCTGCTACTACTACTATTACTACGACTGCTACTACTACCACTATGCTACTGCTACAACTTCCACTACTACTACCACTCCTACCACTACATATGCTACTACCACTTCTACTGCAGCTACTGCTAGTGCTACGACTCCTTCTCCTCCTACTGCTACAACCACTACTCCTACCATTGATACTCCTACTACTACTACTACTATTACTACTTCAACTAGTACTGCTGCTGCTTCTAGTCCTACTACTCGTAATATTGCTTCTCCTATTACTTCTACTCCTACTACTACTGCTGCTCCTACTACTACTTCTGCTGCTACAACTGCTGCTACTACTACTTCTACTACAACTACAACTACAACGGCTAATATAATTGCTAGTACTGTTACAACTGCTGCTATTACTACAACTATTGCTACTACTACTGCTGCTACTGCTACTGCTACTACAACTATTACTACTACTACTAATAATACTTCTATTACTACTACAACTACTATTACTTCCGCTACTTCTTCTACAACTACTACTAATTTTTTTACTACTACTACTCTTGCTACGACCAAAACTACTATGGCTATTAGTACTACTACTGCTGCTGCCGTTACTATTACAACTTCCATTACTACTGCCACTGTTGATCCTACTACTGCTACTCGAGCTACTACTACTACTACTACTACTACTACTACTACTACTACTACTACTACTACTACTACTACTACTCCACTAATGCTACTACTACTTCAACTTCTGCTACTATTTCT
>RXID01018382.1:0-64388 GCA_005019695.1 Trichopus zeylanicus subsp. travancoricus | reverse complement strand
ACTACTACTGACGATCTACGACGCCGACGACGACGACTGGACGACGACGACGACTAGACGTACACTACTACTACGAGACTATCCCTACTACAGCTATTGACTACTACGACTTGCTTTTGCTACTGCTACTGCTGCTACTACTCCCCTACTACTACTATTACGACACAATACTACTACTGATGCTCTACTACACCTACTACTACTACTACTACTGTTGCGGCTTCTATACTACTACCACTATTACTACTACTACTACTACTACTACTACTACTACTACTATGGCGTGCTGCTTGCTATCCTATGCTACTGCTACTGCTACTGCTGCTGTACTACTACTACTACTACTACAGACTACCTACTTACTACTTTACTCCTACTACTACTACTACTAGTACTATACTAACTACTACTTGCTGTGTGTGTGTGATTGTGTGCTACTGTTACTACTACTACTACTACTACTACTACCTACTACTACTACTACTACTACTACTACTATTCCTTCTTCTTCTTCTTCTACTACTACTACTACTTACTCCTCTCCTCCTCCTACTACTACCACCACTACTACTACTACTATTATTACTACTACTACTAGTACTAGTACTACTACTACTATAGCTACTACTACGTCTACTCCTACTCCTACTCCTACTACTACTACTACTACTTCTACTACTACTACTACTACTACTACTACTACTACTACTGCTACTACTACTATTGCTATTACTGCTACTGCCATTTCTACGACCACTACTTCTGCTAGTGCTACTAATAGTACTACTATTACAACTAATACAAATACTACACCAACTACTACTTCTGCTACTACTACCACTAATGCTAATACTACCCCTGTAAGTACTCCTTGTGCTATTTTTCCTATGGCTACTGCTAGTAATACTGCCACTACTACTATTGCCACTATTAGTAGTACTACAACGATAACTACTACAACAAGTGCTTCTACTTCTATGACTACTTCTGCTATTTTGTCTACTACCAGTGCTACTAATACTTCTGCTACTACTACTGCAGCTACTGGTACTACTATTGCTACTCTTCCTGCTACTACTCTTGCTACAATGACTACAACTACTGTTGCTACTACTACAGCTGCAACACCTAGTACTGCTTCTACTTCAGCTACTACTACTGCTACTACTACAATTGCTACTACTACTGTAACCACTACTATTACTTCTACTGCTACTTCTACCACTACTGCTACGACTGTGACTTCTGCTACTACTACTACTACTACTACAACTGCAGTTTCTACTACTACTGCTGCAACTACGACTACTACTGCTACTACAACCATTACTACTACTAATATTGCGGATGCCACAATTGCTAATACTATTTCTGCTTGTAAAATTGTTACTACTACTACTGCTACTACTTCTTCTATCGTTACGATCGCTGCAATTACAACAGCAATTACTACTTCTACTACTACTGCTACAACTACTACTACTGCCACTATGGCTGCAATTACTACTATTTCTATGACTACTTCTGCTACTACTACTACTATGAGTACGTCTACTACTACTACTACTACTACTAATACTTCTACTACCACTACTACAACTACAACAACAATAAGTACTACTCCTACTACAACGACTATTACTATTAGCACTACGACAATTACTACTTCCTCTACCAATGCTACTACTTCTGCTGCTACGATGTTGTTGCCATAGCTACTGCAACTACTGGTAATTTTGCTACTACACCTTCTACTACTATTACTTCAACTACTGCTACCACAGCTAATACTACTACTTGTGTAAGTTCGACTACAACTACTATGCCTACTACCATTTCTACTGCAACCACTACTGCTAATATTAATACTCCTGCTACAACTGCTACTACTACTACTTCTACTTCTTGTGTGGCTACTTCTATTTCTATTACTACTACTGCTAGTAAAGTTGTTACTCAGACTACTTCTACTACTGCAACTACTTCTATTGCTGTTACGACAGCTATGTCTACTATGACTGCTAGTATTACTAATACTACATAGGCCACTATTTCTACGAATTCTACGAAAACTATATCTACTACCTCTACTACTGCTATGACTACTACTACTACTATTACTATTACTACTACTACTACTACTACTACTACTACTACTACTACGACCACTACTACTATGACTTCTATTTCTTGTACTGCAACTACTACTTTTGCAACTACAACAACTGCCACTGGGACTATTACTGCTACTACCACTTACGACCACTACTTCTGCTAGTACTACTAACACGACTACTATTAAGACTAATACAAGTACTACAGCAACTACTATTACTACAACCGCTACCACTAATGCTAATACTACTACTGCAAGAAATCCTACTGCTACTAGTCCTATTGCTACTGCTACTACTACTACAACTACTACTTCTACAATGCCTATTATGGCTGTAACTACTACTGTAACTTCTACTACAACTACTACCTCCACTATTACTACTACTACTTTTGCTGCTACTACTACTACTCGTACTAGTACCACTGTTACTACTACTCCTAATACTTCTACGGCTACTACTAATACTACTACCACTAGTGCTACTGCTACTAATATTATGATTACTTATACTACTACTATTACTTGTACTACTACTGCTACAACAACAACTACTACTACTACAACTGCTTCAAATGCGGCTGCTACTACTAATACTACTAGTATTACTACAACTACTATTACCACCTTCCTACTACTACTTCTTCTAGTACTACTGCTACTGTTACTACTACTACTACTTCTACTACTTTCACTGCTACTACTTCTATTACTACAACTAATGTTGCTACTGCTATAGCTACTTCTGATTCAATAGTGACTACTGGTACCATTACTAGTACTACTTCTGATCCCACTGCTACGGCTACTACCAGTTCTACTACAGCTACTTCTACTCCTGCAACTACAACTACTGCTACAAAAGCTATGCACTTCTAGTACTACTTCTTTAACAACTACTACAACTGCTACAACTATCAGTATGGTATCTACTGTTATTATAGTTTCTACGACTGCTACTGCTACTTTTGCTACTAGGACTACTACAACGATTACTACTACTACATCTTCCACTACTTCGACAACACCAACTATTACTATTGCTACTACTACTGCTTATGCTACTCCTACGACTACTACTGACACTTACACCACTACTACTACTGCTACTACATCTACTACTACAAATGCACCAACTATTACTACTACTGCTGCTACTACTACCAATGCTCTGTTGCTGCTGCTACTACTACTGTTAGTCCTACTAACACTACTGCTGTCACTACTACTACTGCTACAACTTGTATTACTACTACTACTACTAATAATACTACTAATGCTGCTGCTACTTCTACTACTCTTACTTCTGCTACAATAATAGCAACTACAACTACTAATATTACTACTACTACTACTACTACTACTACTACTACTACTACTACTATTACTACTATAACAACTACAACAACTATAACAACTACTACTACCACTTCTAAGACTACTGCTACTACTACTACTACTATAACTACTACTACTACTATTGCTACTACTACTATTGTTGCTGCTACTTCCAATACTACTATAATTACTACCACTACTACTACTTCTCCAACTACAACTACTACTAAAACTGCTGCTGCTTGTGACGCTCCTGCTAATATTACTACTACTGTTGCTGCTATTGCTACTATTGCTTCTACTACCACTACTACTGCTACTACAACAACTACAACTACAACATCAACTGCGACAACTACTAATGCTACAACAATATCTACCGCTACTGCTACTACTTCTCCTACTACTTCTACTACTATTACCGCTATTGCGTCTACTGCTACTACCACCACCACCACAACTACTACACTGCTACAACTACCGCTACTGCTACAGCTATTGCTACAACTACTACTACTTCTCCTACTTCTCCTAGTACTACTACTTTTGTTACTACTACTACTGCTGCTGCTACAACAACTACTACTACCTCGACTACTAAAACTACTACTACTACTTCTACTCCTACTACTTCAGCTACTACTGCTTCTTCTACTAATACGACTGCTGCTACTGCAACTTGTACTAATACCGTTCAACTACTACTACTACTACTAGAACTCCCACTCCCAGTACTTCAACAACAACAACTGCTACTTCTCCTACTACTATGACTACAACTACCACAACTGCTGCAGCTCCTGAACTACTGTATCTCCTGCAACTACTACTACTACTACCTCAACTGGTACTACTGATACTCCAACTACTACTACTACTTCTACTATTGCTACTACTATTGTTACTCCTACTACTACTAAAGCTACAGCTTCAACTGCTGCTACTATTACAACTACTACTACTACTTCTGCTGCTTCTATTGCGAGTACTATAACTACAACTACAGCTAGTACTACCACTACTACAACTACTACAACTTGTGCTATAACTGCAACTTCTAATATAACTACTACTACTTCTACTTTATCTATTGCTACTGCTTCTACTACTACTTCACCTACTACTACCACTACAGCAACTACTACTACTACTACTGCTACCGCTACTACTACTACCACTAGTACTACTACAGATGCTACTATTCCTACTTCTACTACAACTACAACTTTTCCTACTACTACTACTTTCACTACTACTACTGCTACTACTACTACTACTACTACTATAGCTTCTGCTACTACCGCTGCTACTCTACTAACACTTCTCCTTCTATTATTACTTATGCTACTATAACTACTGCTACCATTACTACTACTACAATATTGGCTACTATTACTACTACTACTACTAGAACGACTACTGCTACATTAATACTACTACTACTATGACAACTACTGCTATTACTACTACTAAGACTACTACTGCCACTACAACTACAACGATAACAACAACAACTACTACCATAAATACTACAACTTCTCCTACAACAACAATAATAGCTATTGCTACGACTGCTGTTACTACTATCGCTATGACTACTGATATTGCTACTACTACTATTACTAATACTCCTTTTACTACTATGACTACTACTACCACTACCACTACTGTTGCTACTACTGCTGCTGATTCTACGACACCAACTACAAGTACTACTGTAACTACTTTTTCTACTACTACTATTGCAATGACTACTACTACTCCTGCGGCTGTTATTGCTAGTGCTGCACTACTAATGCTACTACAACTACTATTACTACTACTGCTACTACTGCTACTAAAACTACTGCTACAACTACTACTACTACTTCCACTATAACTACCACTAGCACTTCTGCTACTACTTTTGCTTCCCCTAAGACTACTGTTACTACTACTACTGGTACTACCACTACTACAACAAGTAATACTGCATGTGTTACTATTGCTACAACTACTACAACAACTACTACTTCTCTTGATGCTGCTACTACTACTACTACTACTTCTGGTAATACTAAGACCGGCACTAATGCTGCTGCCTTTGCTTCTAGTGCAACTACTACTAATACTACTACGACTTCTTCTACTACTTCTGCTACTCCAACTACTGCTACAACTAGAACTACTACTACTACTCTGCTACTGCTACTACTTTTGCTACTATTACTACTTTTGCTGCTACGACTACTGTAACTACTGTTACTACTATTGTTATTGCTACTACTTCTACTACTACTATTGTTGCAGCTACTGCTACTCCAACTACTTCTCCTACTACTATTACGGCTGCTACTGCTACTATTGCTGCTTTGCTACTGTTGTTGATATAGCTACTATTACTACTACTGCTACTACTTAATCCTTCGACTTCCACTATTATTACTACTACTTCAACAACTAATAATACTATTGTAACTACTACTACTACTACAACAACAATAACTACTACTACTACTGCTTCTACTACTATTGCTACTATTGCTACTACTGCTATGTCTACTACTTCTCCTGCTTCTACTATGGCTACTACTATGATAGTTACTACTACTATCTGTACTACTACTACTACTGCTGCTACAACAACAACTACTACTACTTCTACCGCTACTACTGCATCTACTACTGCTATTATCGATACTACTATTACTACTGCTATGATTGCTACTACTGCTACTACAACTACAACCTCTACAATTAAACATTCAGCTGCAGCTAATATTGCTACTACAACTTCTACCCCTACTCCAACTGCTACAATGACTACTATAACTGCTGCTACTCATGCTGCTGCCACTGAGGCTGCTGCTCCTACTACTACTGCTTCTCCTACTTCTACGACTACTGCTACAACTAAAATTACTCTAACCACTTCTACTGCTGCAACTAATATTACTACTACAACTACTAGTACTATCACAACCCTAACTGCAAGTAGTGCAACAGCTACTACTACTGTTGCTACTAATAATAATACTATTACTACTGCTCCTGCGACTTCTACAACAGCTACTACTATAACTCCTACTACTGCTCTACTTCTTTTACTATTGCAACTATTTCTTTTACTCTTACTACTACTCCTCATACAATGACAACGAATATTATTTACACTAATGATAATCCACTGTTGCTGCTACTACTCCTACAACTACTACTACTACAGTAACTACAACTGCTACTCCAATAACTACTGCTCCTGCTCCTTCTACTGCTGCTACTACTAATACCACTACTACTAATGTAGCGGATATTATTGTTATTATTACTACTTTTGCTACTACTATCGCTATAATTACTACTTTTGCTCTACTACTTTTGGTACTACTACGGCCACTATGACTAGTACTACGACTAGTACAACTACTATTATGACTACTACTACTACGAATACTACTACTCTTGCTATTATTGTTACTACTACTACTGCTGCTGCTACTGCTACTATCACTAACACCACTACCACTACTACTACTATTACTACTAATACTACTAATACTACTACTATGACAACTATGACTACTATTTCTACTACAACAACAACAACTACTACTACTACTTCCACTATAACTATTGCCATTACTGCTGCTACGGCTACTACTACTACTACAACAAGTACTGCTATTCCTACTATTGCTTCTATTGCTACTACTACAACTACTGCTTGTACTATTACTACTACAACTACTAGAACAACAATAGCAACTACTACTACTGCTACTACAACTACGGCTACCACGACTATAACTACTACTACTTCTACTACTACTACTACTTGTGCTACTATTGTTATTACTGCTACTACTTCTACTACTGCCACTACTATTACTTCTACTACAACTCCTACTACTACTAAAACTACTACTGCAACTACTACGATAGTTACTGCTACTTCCACCGCCATTATTTCTACTGCTACTACTGCTACTATTTTTACTACTACTGCTGCTGCTACTACTACTACTACTACCCCAACTACTAAAATTACTACTACTACTTCTACTGCTGCGATTAAAGCTACTTCTGGTACTATCGCTACTACTACTACTGTTACTATTCCTACTACTGCTACTACAACTATTATAATGACAACTGCCAATGTTGCTATGGCCACTAATGATACTGTAACTTATATTGCTGCTACTACAACTTTTAGAACCCCTACTACAACTGCAACTACTATAATTTTTGCTACTACAAGTTTTCCTACTACTGCTACTACGACTAGTACTACAACTGTTACTACTCTTGTTGCTGCTGCGGCTATTGCCGCTGCTGCTACTGCTACTACTGTTACTAGTTCTCCTACTTATACGACTATTACTATCTACTATAACTATTGTTCCTACTGTTACTGCAACAACAAATATTACTACTATAATTGCTACTACTACTACTACTACTACTAGAACAACTGCTACTATGACTACTTTCGTCGCTATTGCTCTACTATAATTACTATTGGTATGATTTCTTCTAGTACTACTTCTACTATTACTACTACTCCGGCAATAATAATGACTACTATTATTTTTACAAATGATACTCCTACTGCTACTGCTACTAATCCTACTACTACTACTGTAACTGCTACTCCTACTACTACTTCTCCAGCTCCTTCTACTACTGCTACTACTAATACTACTACTAATATGGCGGCTTCCACTATTGCTATTACTACTTCTGCTACTACTATGGCTATAACAAGTACTTCTGCTACTACTTCTACTACTACTACGGCCGTTATGACTACAACTATGACTTCTATTACAACTAATTCTTCTACTACAACTACGACTCTGACTACTACTAATACTATTACTTCTACTACTTCTGTTACTACTACTACTGCCACTACTGCTCCCTCTATCAATAATACTACTATTACAGCTACTATTACTACTAGTACTACTACTACCACAGCAACAACCACTATTTATACTACAACTACTACTACTACAACAATAAGTTTTGCTATTACTACTACTGCTACTACTCCTACAATGACAACTACTACTACTTGTGTAATTGCTTCTACTACCACTACAACTACTACTACTTCTGCTACTATCACAATGGCTTGTTTGAGTACTACTGTGACTACTTCTACTACTATTGCTACCACTACTACTACTTCTACTACTACTAAAACTACAACTACAACTACTACTGTTACTATTGCTACTACTGCGATTATCGCTATGACAACTACTACTTATACTGCTGCTGCTACTGCTACTATTATTACCACTACTACTACAACAACTACAACAACTACTAATATTACTACTACAACAACAATAACAACTATTATTACTATAACTGCTACTTCGACTACTACTACAACTACTACTAGTTCTACTACTACTCCAGCTACTGCTACTACTACTAATTTTGCTACTACTCGTTCAACAACTACTAGAACTACTACTACTGCTGCTATTACTACTACTACCTCTACTACTACTAATACATCTACTACAACTAAACTACTGCAACTACTACTACAAGAAGCATTGCTACAACTCAAACAACTACTACTATTACTATGATTATTACTACCACTACTACTGCTACTACTATAATTACACCAACTATTACCACTACTGCTACTACTACTACTATTACTACTACTGCTATGACTACTACGTTTGCTACCACTACTGCTACAACTACTAGTACTCCTACTGCTACAACAACTACTCTTACTAATACTACTACTAGTATTATCACTACTGCTACTTCTTCGACTGCTACTACTACTACTACAACACTTGTTGCTACTACAACTCTTACTTCGATTGCTCCTACTACTACTAGTACTACTACTTCTACTAGTACAACTACAACTACTACTGCTACTACTACTACAACGACAACAACTGCTACTACTACTACAACGACAACAACTGCCACTACTACTATGACTACAACTTCTAGTACTACTTCTACTTCTGCTTCTACAATAACTACTAATATAACACTATTACAGCTACTACTACACTCATGCTACTACTAGTATAATGACTACTACTACTACTACTACTACTACTACCTCTACTACTGCTACTACTACTGTTACAACAACTATGCTGCTACTAAAACTACTTATAATATTACGTCAACTTCTACAATTGCTACTACTACTACCTCTACTACTACTACCACTGCTTGTGCTACTATGACTACTGCTACTATTTCTAATCCTACTCCTAAAATAAGTTCTACCATAACTTCAGCTACTAGTAATAATACCACTACTATTACTTATATTATTGCTACTACAACTACTTCTATTACTGCTACAATAACTACTACTACTTCCACTGCTACTCCAGCTACTACTACTGCTACTACTACCACTACAACTCCTGCTACTACTACTACAACTAGTATTGCTACTACTGCTACTGCTACTACATGTACTACAACTAATATAGCTACTACCACTACACTAATACTACAACTACTACTACAAGTGCTGCTGCTACTCCAACAGCAACTACCATTACTACTATTAACACTACTGCCACTACTACTACTACTATAACAACTACTGCAACTATTTCTACTAGTACTACTACTACTTCTACTATGACTATTGCTACTACTACAAGTACTCCTACTACTACTACAACTACTCTTACCAATACTACCACTACTATTGCTGCTACTGCTGCTGCTGCTACTTTATTTTCTACTACTACTACTCCTCCTACTTCTACAACTATTTCTACCACTAATATTATGACTCCACCTCCTACCATAACTACAACTACCAATACAAGTTTTACTAATGCTAATACTACTACCACTATTACTACTATTACTACGACTACTATTGTTGTTGCTGCTGCTACCACTACTACTACTACTATAACTACTACTACTACTACTATAATTACTACTACAATAACTACTACTACTACAACTACATCTACTACTTCTACTACTACTACAACTACTACTAGTACTAATACTACTTCTGCTGCTGCTAATACTACGACTACTACTACTCCTTCTACAACTACTAAAACTACTACTGCTACTGTTACTACCTCTATTACTAGTAATACAACTACTACTACTATGATACTACAACAACGACTACTACAAGCGCTGCTACTACTCCAACCACTACTGCTATTAATACTAGTAATACTACCACTACTACCGCTATCACTACAACTACAAATTCACCAACTATTTCTACTCCTAATACTGCTACTACTGCCTCTCTTACTATTGCTACTATGACTACTATGTCTACTACCAGTGCTACTGCGATAACTCTTACTAATACTACTACTAGTACTACTACTGCTGCTACTTCATATATTTCTACTACTACTAATACTACTACTAATATGACCCCTACTACTACTACTAATACAACTACTACTACTACTCCTCCAACTATAACAAAAACTACCAATACTACAATAACAACAACAACAACAACAACAACAACTACTACTACTACTACTACTACTACTACAACTACTACTACTACTACTACTACTACTATAACTACTACTACAATTACTACTACTACTGCTACAACTACCAATACTATGAATACTTCCACTAGTACTAAAACTACTACTACTGTTGCTACAACTACTACTGCTACACATACTACTGCTACTAAAACTACTACTACAACTACTACTCATATTACAACTACTATTGCTACTACTACTGCTACTACTACAACTATAACTACAACTCCAACTACTGCTAATACTACTACTACTACAACTACTACTGCTACTATAACTACTGCTACTACCACTACCACTACCACTACAACTGCAACTCCTACTACAACTATGACTTCTTTTGCTACTCCTACTACTCCTCCTCCTCTGCTTACTACTACAACTACTATTGCTACTATTACTTCTATGACTACTACAACTACTACTATGCTACTACTTTCACTACTACTACTTCTTCTACTGCTACTACTACTTCTACTACTACAATAACTACTACTGCTACTACAACTATTGCAACTGCTACCACTACTATAATTACTACTACAATAATAGCTACTGCTACTAGTAGTTGTGGTAGTAGTAGTAGTAGCAGTAGTTGTCTTGGCTGTAGTAGTTGTAGTAGCAGAAGTAGTAGTGGTAGTGGTAGTTGTTGTTGTAGTAGTAGCCGAAGTAGTACCAGAAGTAACCGCAAATGTGGTGTTAGTAGTGGAAGCAGCAGTAGTTGTAGTAGTAGTAGTTCTAGTAGTAGTAGTTGTTGTAGCAATAGTAGGAATAGTAGTAGTAGTGGTAATAGTAACAATAATAATAATAATAATAGTTGTGGTAATAGTGTTAGTAGTAGTAGTGTGGTGGTGGTTGTGGTAGTAGCATAAGTAGCAAAAGACACTACAGCAAAACTAGAAGTAGTAGTTCCAGAAGTAGAAGCAAAAGTGGCAGTAGTAGTAGTACAAATTATAGCAGTAGCAACAGTAGTAGTAGCAGTAGCAATAGTAGTAGTCATAGTAATAGTGCTAGTAGTAATAGTTATACTAGCAACAACAACAGCAGTAGTAGCCATAACAATAGTAATAGTTGTAGTAGTAGTAGAAAGATTAGCAATAGCAATAGTAGTGGTAGTAGCAGCAATAGTAATAGCCATAGCAATAGTAATAGTAGTTGTAGTAGTAGCAGTTGCAGCAGCAATACTAGAGTATTCATTATAGCAGCAATACTAGTGGTTGCGATTGCTGTTATGGTAGTGGTAGCGGTTGTACAAACAAAAGTAGTAGTTGTAGAAGTAGTAGCAATAGTAGTTGTTGTTGTAATAACAATAGAAGTAGCAATAGTAGTAGTAGTGTTAGTAGTAGTATTAGTAATAGTAGTAGTAGTAGTAGTAGTAGTAGTAGTAGTAGTAGGAGAAGCAATAGTTTTAGTAGTACTAGTAGTAGCAGCATTAGTAGTAGTGGTAGTAGCAGCTGTAGTAGTAGTAGTAGTAGTAGTAGTAGTAGTAGTAGTAGTAGTAGTAGTAGTAGTAGTAGTAGTAGTAGTAGTAATAGCAGTAGTACTTGTTGTTGTACAAGTAGTAGTTGTAGTGGTAGAAGTAGCAGCAGCAGTAGTAGTAGTGGTAGTAGTAATAGTTGTTGTAGTATTAGCAATAGCAGTAGTGGTAGTAGGTTCTGCAGTAGCAGTAGCAGCAGCAGTAGTGGTGGTGGTAGTAGTAGTAGAAGTTGCAGTAGTAGTACTAGTAGTAGCAATAGCAATTATAGTGCTAGCAGTAGTAGAACCAGTAGAAGTATAAGTTATAGCTGCCGTAGGAGGTGAAGGAGTAGTAGTAGTAACAATAGCAACAATAATAGTAGTAGTGTTAGTAGCAGTAGTAGTAGCGGAGTAGTGTTTGCGGTAGTGGTAATAGCAATAGCAATAGAAGCAGTAGTCGTAGCAGTAGTAGCAAAAGTAGGTGTAGTAGCTATGGTGGTAATGGTAGTAGCAGCAGTAGTATTAGTAGTTTTCATAGTAGTAGTAGTAGTATTAGTAGTGGTAATAGAAGTCATTATTGTACGAGTTGAAGTAGGAGTAGTAGTAGCACTAGTAATAGTAGTATTAGTAGTAGTAGTTGTTGGAGTTGTTGTAGTGGCACTCATTGGAGTAGTAGTAGGAGTAGGAGTAGTACTAGCCATAGTAGTAGTAGTAGTTATTCTGATTGTAGTAGTAGCAATAGAAGTAGCAGTAGCAGCAGCAGTAGTAATAGTTGTGGTTGTAGTAGTAGTAATAGCTGTTGTGGCAGTAGCAGTAATAGTAGTAGTAGTAGCAGTAGTAGTTGTTCTAGTGGTAGTTGTAGTAGTAGTAGTTCAGTAGTACCTATAGGAGTAGGAGTAGTAGTAGTAGTAGTTATAGTACTAATCAGAATAGAAGCAGTAGTAGGTGTAGGGGTAGGAATAGACTAGTCTTACAAGTAGTGGTGGTGGTGGTAGTAGTAGTAGTAGCAGTAATAGCAGTAGTAGCAGTTGTAGTTGTAGTATTAGTAGTAATGGTGGTAGTAGTAGTAGTAGTAGTAGTAGTACTAGTTGTTGTTATTCTTGTCATATTAGGAGTAGCTGTAGGAATTGTTGTTGTTGCTATAGTAGTAGTAGTAGTGGCAGAAGAAGTAGTAGTAGTTATTATTGTAGTAGTAGTTGTTGTTATTATTGCTGTTGTAATATTAGTCATAGTAGGAGTAGTATTAGTATTAGTATTAGTAGTTGTAGCAGTAGTAGCAGCATTAGCAGTTGTAGTAGTAGAAATTGGAGTAGTAGTAGTACTACTACTAGTGGTAGTAGTAATAGTAGTAGTCTAGTGGTAGGAGTAGTCGTAGTGGTTGTTGTTATTGTTGTAGTTATCGTAGTAGTAGTCGTTGTGGTGGTGGTGGTGGTAGTAAAAGTAGTAGCAGTAGTAGTAGTAGCTATAGAAGGAGAATTAAGAGTAGTAGAAGTAGTTTGTTGTAGTAGTAGTAGTTGTTGTTGTAGTAGTTGTAGTAGTAGCAGTCGAAGTAGTTGTTGTTGAAGTAATAGTTGGAGTATTAGGAGGAGGAGGAGGAGTAGTAGTAGAACCAGTAGTAGCAGTCATAGTAGTAGTTGGAGCAGCAGCAGCAGTAGTAGTAGCAATAATAGTAGCTGTAGTTAGGGTAGTAGTAGGAGTAGTAATAGTGGTTGTATTAGTAATAGTAGTCGTGGTATTAGTAGTAGTCAGAGTAGAATTAGTAGTAGTAGTAGTAGTAGTAGCAGTAGTTGTAGAAGTAGCAGTACTAGTTGAGTAGTAGTTGTAGTAGTCATGCTTGTATTTGGAGTAGTAGCAGTGGTACCAGTAGTAGTAGTCACAATCGAAGTAAGAGGAGAAGTAGCAGTAGCAATAGTGAAAGTTATAGTTGGAGTATTTGGAGTAGTAGTAGTAGTTGTAGTAGTAGGAATTGTAGCAAAAGTGGTAGTAGTAATTACAGAAGCAATAGTAGCAATGGTACCAACAGTAGTAGTTGCAGTCATAGTAATAGTATTAGTTGTAGTAGTAGTGGAGGTTGTAGTTGGAGTATTAGGAGGAGGAGTAGTAGTAGTAGCAATTGTAGCAGCAGCAGTAGTAGTAGTTGTTGTTGTTGTAGTAGTAGTAGCAATAGTAGTACTAGCAGCAGCAGTAGTTGTAGTAGTAGTCGTTGTAGTAATAGTAGTTGTATTAGTAGTTGTTGTAGTAATAGTAGTAATAGGAGTAGAAGGTAGTGGTAGTAGTGGTAGTAGTAGAAGTAGTGGTAGAAGTAGGAATAGTAGTAGGTGAAGTAGTAGTTGTAGTAGTAGTAGTAGTAGTAGTAGTAGGAGCCATAGTGGTAGTACTAGTAGTAGTTTTAGTAGTAGTAGTAGTAGTAACAATATTAGTAGTCGTAGTTTTAGTTATTCTGGAAGTAGCAGTTGTATTAGTAGCAACAACTGCAACAGCAGCAGTAGTAATAGTAGTAGTAGCATAAGTAGTTTCAGTAGTAGTAGGAGTAACAGTAGTAGTACGTGTAGTAGTAGCAGGAGTAGTAATAGTAGTGGTAGTAGTGATAGGCGTACAAGTTGGACTAGTAGTAGTAGCAGTAGTGGTAGGAGTAGTAGAAGTTATAGTAGCAGTGGTAGAAGTAGCAGCAGCAGCAGTTGTACAAGTCGAAGTAGTTGTTGTTGACGTTATAGTTGGAGTATTAGGAATAGTAGTAGTATTAGTAGTAGAAGCAGTAGTCACAGTTGTTGTAGTAGTACGAGTAGCCGTCGCAACAACAGCAGCAGTAGTTGTAGTAGTTGTTGTTAGGGTAGTAGTATTAGTAGTAATAGTAGTTGTATTAGTAGTAGTAGTCGTAGTGGTAGTAGTAGTCGGAGTAGAATTATTAGTAGTAGTAGTAATAGTAGTAGTAGTAGTTATTATTGTTGTTGTTGCAGTTGTTGTTGTTGTTGTAGTAGTAGTAGTAGAAGTAGTAGTAATCGAGTATTTGTTGCAGTAGTGATGCTTGTAGTAGGAGTAGCAGCAGATGTGCTAGTAGTAGAAGTCACAATCATAGTAATAGTAGTAGTAGTAGTATTAATAGTGGAAGTTATAATTCGAGTATTAACAGTAGTAGTTGTTATTGTTGTAGTAGCAGTTGTAGAAGAAGTAGTAGTACTGGTTGCAGTAGCAGTGGTAGCAGTAGTACAAGACGTAGTTGTCGCAATCATAGTAATAGTAGTTGTAGTAGTAGTAGTAGAAGTTGTAATTGGGGTATTAGGAGTAGTATGTGTAGTAGCAGTGGCGGTTATAGCAGTAGTAGTAGTAGTTGTAGTAGTAGTAGCAGCAGTAGTAGTAGCCATACTAGTTGTAATAGTAGGAATAGGAGTAGCAGTAGTAGTAGTTGTAGTAATAGTAGTAGGAGGAGGTGTAGCAGCAGTAGTAGTAGGAGTAAAAACATCAGTAGTAGTAGTATTAGTAGTACTGGTAGTACCAGTTCTTATAGTAGCAACAACTGCAGCAGTAGCAGCCTTAGTAGTAGAAGTAGTGGTAGTAGTTTCAATAGTAGTAGGAGTAGTAGTAGTATTAGGTGTAGTAGTAGCAGGAGTAGTAGTAATAGTAGCAGTAGTAGTGGTAATAGTAGTTGTAGTATTAGTAGCAGTAGTAGTAGCAGTAGTAATAGGTGTACTAGTTGTAGTAGAAGTAGTAGAAGTAGTTGTAGGAATAGCAAAAGTAGGAGTAATTATTGTTGCATTAGTAGTAATAGTAGTAGTAATAGCAGTAGTATTTGTAGTAGTTGATATAGTAGTAGTAGTTATAAAAGTAATAATAGTTGTAGTACGGGTATTAGTTGTAGTAGTAGTGGTGGTAGTACGATTGTTAGTAGTAGTAGTTGTTGTAGTAGTAGTCGGAGATGTAGGAGTCATAGTAGTAGTAGCAGCAGCATCAGTAGCAATAGTAATAGTAGTAGCAAAAATAGTAGCAGCTGTAGTAGTAGTGGTAGTGGTTGTACCAATAGGGGTAGGAGTAGTAGTAGTAATAATACTAGTAGTAGTAGTTATTGTAGTACTGGTAATAGTAATAGTAGCAGTAGTAGTAGTAGTTTGAGAAGTAGTAGCGGTAGTAGTACTCACAGTAGGAGCAACAGTAGCTGCAGCAGCTGTAGCAGCAGCAACAACAGTAGCGATGGCAAAGGCAACAGTATCTGTTGTAGTAGGGGCTGTCGTAGTTGTACTAGAAATAGTAGTAGTTGCAGCAGTAGTAGAAGCAATATTAGTTGCAGTACTTGCGGCTATAGTAGTATTAGTAGTAGTAGTAGAAGCAACTAAAGTAACAATTGTAGTAGATGTAGTAGTAGTAGTAGTAGCTGCTGTATAGTAGTTTTAGTAGTAGCAGTAGTAGTGGAAGTAGCAAAAGCAGTTGTAGTATTAGTGGTAGCAGTAGCAACAGCTCCATAAGCAACAATAGTAGGAGTAGTTTTATTACTAGTAGTAGTAGTAGCAGCAGCAGTAG
The DNA here is from genome assembly GCA_005019695.1 of Trichopus zeylanicus subsp. travancoricus. Taxonomy (NCBI): domain Eukaryota; kingdom Viridiplantae; phylum Streptophyta; class Magnoliopsida; order Dioscoreales; family Dioscoreaceae; genus Trichopus; species Trichopus zeylanicus. Next base: position 47,426 of record RXID01018382.1, on the reverse strand, counting down.
TGCTAGTAGTAGCATTAGTAGTGGCATCAGTAGCAGTAGTATTAGCCGTAGTAGCAGCAGTTGCAGCACTAGTAGTGGTAGTAGTAATAGAAGTACGAGTAGTAGCGATAGTAGCTGCAGTAGTTGTAATAGTAGTGGCGGTAGTAGTAGTCACAGTAGTAGTAATTGTAGTGGTAGTCGTAGCAGTTGTAGTTGCTATAGTAGTAGTAGCAGAAGTAGTCGCAGTAGTTCTAGCAATAGTAGTAGTAGGAAAAGCAGTAGTAGAAATAGTAGTAGTTGTTGTAGCCACTGCAGTAATAGTAGTGGTAGGAGAAGTAGTAGTTGTAGTAGTAGTAGTAGTAGTAGGAGTGGTAGTGGTAGTACTAGTAGTAGTAACAATATTAGTAGTAGTAGTTCTAGTTATGCTGGAAGTAGCAGTTGTATTAGTAGCAACAACCGCAACAGCAGCAGTAGTAACAGTAGAAGTAGCAGAAGTAGTTTATGTAGTAGTAGGAGTAGTAGTAGTAGTACGTATAGTAGTAGCAGGAGTAGTAATAGTAATAGCAGTAGCGATAGGTGTACTAGTTGGAGTAGTAGTAGTAGCAGTAGTGGTAGGAGTAGTAGAAGTTGTTGTAGTAGTAGTAGAAGTAGCAGCAGCAGCAGTAGTAGTAGAAGTAGAAGTAGTTGTTGTTGAAGTTATAGTTGGAGTATTTGGAATAGTATTAGTAGTAGTAGTAGTAGTAGAAGTAGTAGTAGCAGTTGTTGTAGTAGTAGGAGCAGCAACAGCAGTAGTAGTAGATGTAGTAAGGGTGGTAGTATTAGTAGTAATAGTAGTTGTATTAGTAGTAGTAGTCGTAGTGGTAGTAGTAGTCAGAGTAGAATTAGTAGTAGTAGTAGTTAGTAGTAGTAGTAGTAGTAGTAGTAGTAGTTAGTAGTAGTAGTAGTAGTTATTGTTGTTGTTGTTGTTGTTGTTATTGTTGTTGTTGTTGTTGTTGCAGTAGTAGTAGTAGTAGTAGTAGAAGTAGTAGTAATCGTTAAGTATTAGTTATAGTAGTCATGCTTGTAGTAGGAGTAGCAACAGATGTGCCAGTAGTAGTAGTCACAATTATAGTAATAGTAGTAGTAGCAGTAGTAGTAATTGTGAAAGTTATAATTCAAGTATTAGGAGTAGTAGTAGTTGTTGCTGTAGTAGCAGTTGTAGCAGAAGTTGCAGTAGCAATATTAGTAGTAGTAGTGGAAGTTGTAGTTGGAGTATTAGGAGTAGTAAATGTAGTAGCAGTAGAAGTTGTGACAGTAGTAGTAGTAGTTGCAGTAGTAGTAGCGGCAGCAGTAGTAGCAGTACTAGTAGTAGTAGCCGGAATAGTAGTAGCAATAGTAGTAGTTGTAGTAGTAGTAGTAATAATAGTAGTAGTAGTAGTAGCAATAGTAGTTGTAGTTGTAGTTGTAGCAGTAGTAGTAGGAGGAGGAGTAGCAGCAGCAGCAGCAGTTGTAGTAGTAACAACATTAGTAGTAGTAGTAGTAGTAGTAGCAGTAGTAGTAGTATTAGTAGTACTGGCAGTACCAATTGTTATAGTGGCAACAACCACAGCAGCAATAGTAGTAGTAGAAGTAGCGAAAGTAGTTGCAGTAGTAGTAGGAGTAGTAGTAGTAGTAGGTGTAGTAGTAGCAGCAGTAGTAGTAGTAGTAGTAGCATTAGTAGTGGTAATTGAAGTAGTAGCAGTAGTAATAGGTGTGCAAGCTGTAGTTGTAGTAGTAGAAGTAGTGGTTGGAGCAGCAGAAGTAGTAGGAGTAGTAGTTGTAGTAGTAGTTATAGTATTAGTAGTAGTAGTAGTAATCATAGCAGAAGTATTAGTAGTAGTAGAGATAGTAGTAGCAGTGGTAGAAGTAATTATAATTATAGTAGGAGTATTAGTTGTAGTAGTAGTAGTGGTAGTACGAGTGTTAGGAGTAGTAGTTGTTGTAATAGTAGTCAGAGATGTAGGAGTCATAGTAGTAGTTACAATAGCATCAACACCAATAGTAATAATAGTAGCAATAGTAGTAGCAGCAACAATAGTAGTTGTAGTGGTAATACTAGCAGCAGTCAGAGTTGTAGTAGTAATAGTACTAGTAGTAGTAGTTATTATAGTACTAGTAGTAGTAATTGTAGCAGTAGTAGTAGTAGTTTGAGAAGTAGTAGTGGTAGTAGTACTCACAGAACGAGCAATAGTAGCTGCGGCAGCGATAGCAGCAGCAGCAACAGTAGCGATGACAAAGGCAACAATAGCTGCAGTAGTAGCGGCAGTAGAGGTTGTACTAGAAATAGTAGTAGAAGCAATATTAGTTTCAGTACTTGCAGCAGTAGTAGTATTAGTTGTAGTAGTAGAAGCAACTAAAGTAACAGTAGTAGTAGAAGTAGTAGTAGTAGTAGTTATTGTGGCAGCAGTAGTAGAAGTAGTATTAGTAGCAGTAGTAGCTGCTGTATAGAAGTTGTCGTAGCAGCAGTAGTAGTGGAAGTAGCAAATGCTATTGTAGTAGTAATAGTGGTAGCAACAGCAACAGCTACGGTAGCAACAATAGCAGGGGTAGTTTTAGTACTTGTAGTAGTATTAGTAGCAGCAGTAGTGGTAGTAGTAGTAGTAGTAGTGGCAACAGTAGCAGTAGTAGTAGCCGTAGTAGTAGCAGTTGCAGCAATAGTAGTGGTAGTAGTATTAGAAGTACGAGTAATAGCGATAGTAGCAATGGTAGTAGTAATAGTAGCGGCGGTGGCAGTAGTAGCAGCAATGGTAGTAGCGGTAGTAGTAGTCGCAGCAGTAGTAATTGTAGTGGTAGTCGTAGTAGTGGCAGTTGTGGTAGTAGTAGTAGCAGAAGTAGTAGCAGTAGTTCTAGCAATAGTAGTAGTAGTAGAAGCAGTCATAGAAGTAGTAATAGTTGTTGTAGCCACTGCAGTAATTGTTGTAGTAATAGTAGTAGTAGTAGTAGTAGTAGTAGCAGCAGTAGCAGCAATAGTAGTAGCAATAGTAGTAGTAGGAGAAGTAGTAGTCGTAGTAGCAGTAGTAGTAATAGTGGTAGTAGTAGTAATACTGTTATTAGTTGTAGTGGTAGTACTTGTAGTCACATAATAAGTAGTAGACACTGTTGCAGAACTAGAAATAGTTGTTGCAGAGGTAGTAGCAGAAGCGGCAGCAGTAGTAGTAGAAATTATAGCAACAGCGGTAGTAGTAGTAGCAGTTGTAAGAGAATCAGTAGTAGGTGTAGTAGTAGTAGTAGTAGTAGTAGCAGTTGTACGAGAAGCAGTAGTAGGTGTTCGGGTAGCAATAGTACTAGTCGTAGTAGTAGTAGTAGCAGCAGCAGTAGTAGTAGTAGTAGTAATAGTGGTAGTAGTAGTTGTAGTAGTAGTATTAGTTGTAATGATAGTAGTAGTAGTAGTAAGAGTACTAGATGTTGTTTTTGTAGTAGTAGTAGTGGTAATGGTGGAGGTTGTAGTAGTAGTAGGGCTGGTAGCAGTAGTAGTAGCAATAGTTGTAGTAGTAGTTGTTGTAGTAGTTGCGTATTAGTAGTAGTAGTAGTAATTATTGTAGTGGTAGCAGTAGTAGTAGTAGTTGTTGTTGTAGTAGTAGTCCTAGTAGAAGTAGTAGAAGTAGTAGTAGTAGTTGTTGTTGTTGTTGTTGTAGTAGGAGTCATAGTAGGAGTAGTATTAGTGTTTGTATTAGTAGTTATAGTAGTCGTAGCAACAGCAGCAGTTGCAGTAGTAGTAGTCGTGGTTGTTGTAGTAGTAAAAGTAGTAGCAGTAGTAGTAGCAGTAATCGTAGTAGTAGCAGTAAAAGTAGTAGTATGAGTAGTAGTTGTGGTGGTAGTACTAGGTGTAGTAGTAGCTATTGCTGGAGAATTAAGGGTAATAGAAGTAGTAGTAGTAGTAGTAGCAGCAGCAGGAGCAATAGAAGTTGTAGTAGTAGTAGTAGTTGTTGTTGTTGTTGTAGCAATCGTAGTAGTTTTTGTTGTAGTTGTACTTGGAGTATTAGTAATAGTAGTAGTAGTATTACAATTAAGAGAAGAGGCAGTAGTGGTAGCAGTGGTAGTAGTAGTTGGAGAAATAGTAACAGTAACAGTAGTAGTAACTATAGTGGTAGTAATAGTAGAAATGGTAGAAGTTGTAGCCGAAGTTGCATAAGTAGTAGTAGTAATATGAGAAGTGGTAGTAGGACGAGTAGTAGTAGTAGTAGTAGTTGTTGTTGTTGTTGTAGAAGTAGTAGTAGTGGTAGTAGACACTGTACTGGTTGTATTAGCAATAGGGACAGCAATTGTGGTAATAATAGTAGTTGTAGCGGGAACTGCGACAGCAATAATAGTATAGTAGTTGTTGTTGTAGTAGTAATAGCAGTGGTAGTAGTGGTAGCAGTAGCCATAGTTGTAGTTGTAGAAGTAGTAGTAGTAGGAGTAATTGTAGTAGTAGTAGTAATAGTAATAGTAGCAGGTGTAGTAACAGTAATAGTAACAGTAGCAGTAATAGTGGTAGTAATAGAAGCAGTAGTAGTAATAGTAGTAATAGTAGTAATAGTAGTAATAGTAGCAATAGAAGTAGTATTAGTAATGGTAGTAGTACTACTACTAGTATTAGTAATTGTAGTTGTAGTAGTAGAAGTAGTAGTAGAAGTGATAGTAGTAGTAGTTGTTGTTGTTGTTGATGTAGTAGTAATTGTAGAAGTAGTAGTTGTAGTAATAGCAGTCATAGTAGTTGTAGTAATAGCAGTCATAGTTGTTGTAGCAGTAGCAGTAGTAGTAATAGTAGTTAAACTAGCTGAAGTAGCAGGAGTAGTAGTGGTAGTAGTAGAAGCAGTAGTAGCAGCTGTAGTAGCAATAGTGATAGTCATAGTAATAGTAGCAATACTAGTAGCGGTAGTAGCCGCAATAGAATTAGTAGTAGTAATCGCTATAGCAGCAGTTGTAGTAGGAGTTGTAGTAGTAGCAATAGTAGTAGTATTAGTTATAGTAGCAGTAGTACACGTAGCACTTGTCATAGTAGCAGTAGCTGCTATAATATTTGTAATAGTAGTTGTTGTAGTAGTAGTAGTCGTCGAAGAAGTAGTAGTAGTAGTAGTAGCAGCACTAGTAGTAATTGTAGTAGTCAGAGTGGTAGTAGTAGTAATAGTTGTAGGAGTAGTAGCAACAGTAGTAGTTGCAGTCATAGTTGTAGTAGTCATTGTAGTAGCAGTAGTAGTAGTAGAAGTAGTAGAAGTAGTAGAAGTTATAGGAGTAGTCGTAGTAGTAGTAGTAGTAGCAGGAGTCACATTAGTAGATTTAGCAGTAGGAGTAGCAATATTAGTAGGAATCGAAGTAGTAGTAGCAGTAGTAGTAGTTTTAGTAGTAGTAGAAGTAGTAGTAGCCATAGCAATATTAGTCATATTAGTAGTAGTAGTAGGAGTACTAGTAGTAGGAGTTTTAGAGTTGTTGTTGTAGTAGCATGAGTAGTAGTAGAAGTAGCAACAGTGACAACAATAGTAGAAGTAGTAGTAATTGTAGTAGCAGTAGTGGTACTAGTTGTAATAATAGTAGATATTGTAGTAGTAGTTGTCGTGGTAGTAGTATTAGCTGAAGTTGTAGTGGGAATAGCAATTGTAGTAGCAGGAGTAGGAGTAGAAGTAGTAGTAGTCGCAATAGTAGTTACAGTAGTAGTAGTAGCAGCAGCAGCAGTAGTAGTAGCAGCAGCCGGAGTACTAGTAGCAGTTGTTGTTGATGTTGAAGTAGTAATAGGAGTAGTTGTAGTAGTGTTAGTAGCATTAGTACAAGTAGTTGTTGAAGCAGTAATAATAGTAGTAGTAGTAGTAGTAGTAGTAGTAGTAGTAGTAGTAGTAGTAGCTGTAGCAATTACAGTAGCAGTCGTAGTAATAGTAATAGTAGTAGTAGAAGCAGCAGTAGTAGTAAGTAGTTGCAGTAGCGGTAGTAGAAGTTGAAGTTGTAGTAGTAGTTATAGCAGCCACCATAGCTACTAGAGCAGAAGTAGTAGATGTAGTAGTAGCAGTAGTAATAGTAGTGGCATTCGTAGCAGTAGTAGCATTCGTAGTAGCGCCTGTTCTATTTCTTCTGGTACTACTACTACTATTATTACTACAAGTACTATTACTACTACGGCTACCACTACTGCAACAACTCCAACTTCCACTCCTTCCACTCTTATTGTGACAACTGCTACTACTTTTGTTGCTTCTAATACTCCAAGTACTTATACTACTACAACTACTGCTCCGAATACTACTTCTATAACTACACTTACTCCTCCTATTTCTATTATTACGGCTACTACTGCTGCTACTTCTACTCTACCATTACTACTACTAGTATTGCTAATACTACTACTACGACTACTACTACTACTACTACTACTACTACAACTACTGCTGCTACTATTGCTACTACTATTACTACTACTACTACTACTTCTTCTATTGCTACTACTGCTGCTAATGCTAGTGCAACTACTGGTACTACTAATACTTCTACAACAACAATGACAACAACAACTTCTACTACTTGTACTTCTGTTACTACTGCTGCTACTTCGACAACTACTACTCCGCCAATACTACTGCTACTTCTACTATTACTACTTCTATTGCTACTATTAGTACTAGCACTACTACTACTACTACAACTACTATTACTGCTACTACAACTACTAATCTTGCTGCTACTACTACTACTACTACAACAACTACAACTACCACTTCCACTATTGCTACTGCCAGTAGCACTACTACTCGTACAACAACTTCTACTACTACAACTGCCACAACTTCTGCTGCTACTACTACTACTACTACTTGTACTACTTCCGCTACTACTGCTTCGCCTACTTATACTACAATTACTAATAATATAACTACTACTGCTGCGACTGAGACTGCTACTACTATTTCTAGTATTACTACTCCTATTACTGTTTCTACTGCTAGTACTAGTACTGCTCCAACTAGGCTACTACTTCTTCTGCTCCTGTTGCTGCTACTACTACTAGTACTACTACTGCTGCTGCTATTACTATTTTTATTGCAACTATTACTACTACTACTAGTATTATTCCTACTACTTCTATTACTGCTACTACTATTACTACGACTAATACCACTACTACTACCGCTGCAACTGCTACAGCTACTACTAGTCCTGTTACCGCCACAACTACAGGTACTACTTCTACCACTACTACTGCTGCTACTATTCCTACTACAACTTCTAACACTACTAGTGTCTCTATGATTACAACAAGTACTATTGCAACTGTGATAGCCGCTACTATTACTTCTAGGGCTACATCAACTAGTACTACTAACACTACAACTGCTACTAGAAAAGCTAGTACTGCTTGTACAACTACTACTATTGCTACTATTACTACTCCTACTACTACTATTAGTACTACTTCTACTACTACTGCTGCTATTGCACTTGCTGCTGCTACTACTAATAGTGCTACTACTACTACTACTACTACTGAGACTTCCGCTACTACTACAACTACTGCTGCTACTACTACTACTATTACTATTGAGACTGCTACTACTACTACTATTACAACTAGTAGCAAGCCAAGTACTCCTACTACTCCTACTACTACTACTCCTACTACTACTACAACAACTACTACTACTAGCACTACTACAGCGTCAACTACAACGACTACTGCCACTACCGCTACTTCTAATACTACAACAGCTACCAATACTACTACTACTACTACTACTACTACTACTATTTCTGTTGCTACTATAGCTGCTACTACTACCACATGTACTACTAAAACTACTGCTTCTACAACTATTACTACAACTTCCATTACAACTACTACTCGTACTAATGCTACTACCACTATTGCACCTCCGCCTCCTCTTGCTACTACTACCACTACTACTACTCGTACTACCACATTTACTACTGCTAATACTATTACTGCTACTACTACGACTACTACTACTACTGCTGCTGCTGCTGCTATTGCTACAACTACATTTGTAACCACTTCCTCTACTACCACCAAAACTTCTATTTCTAATCCTTCTCCTATTACTACTATTACTTCTGCTCCTACTACTACTACTACTGCTGCTGCTGCTACTATTACTATTACTACTCGTACTACCACATTTACTACTGCTAAAACTATTACTACTACTACTACGACTACTACTGCTGCTGCTGCTGCTACTGCTGCTGTTGCTACAACTACTTCTGTAACTACTTCCTCTACTACCACTAAAACTTCTATTTCTAATCCTTCTCCTATTACTACTACTACTTCTGCTCCTCCTACTACTACTGCTGCTACTGTTACTACTACTGCTGCTACTACGATGACTACAACAACAACAACAACAACAACTACTACTATGATTACTACTACTGCTACATGTGCTACTGCTACTACGACCACTACTACTGCTACTTCTACTACGGCTAATACCTCTACTACCGCTACAACAGCTATTACCACCACCACCACTACTACTACTCCTATAACCACCACCACAACTAATACAATGACTACTAATATTGCTGCTACCATTACTACACTACTACTACTACTACTAGCACTACTGCTACTCCAACAACTACTAGTATTACCACTGTTAATACTACTACTACTACTACCACCACCACCACCACCGCCATAACTACTACTACCATGAATACTACTACTACTATGACTACTGCTACTGCTACTACTATTACACTCTTGCTGCTCCTACAAGTACTACTACTTATACTGCAAGAAATACACCTACTTTGGTTGATACTGTTACTACAACTGCTACTACTATTAGTACAGCCACTACTATTGCTACAATTATTGCTCCTATTATTGCTATTATTACTACTGCTACTACTACTAATGCTACTGCTCTTGCTACTTCTACTACTAATACAACAACAACTACAACTACTGCTACTTAGACTCATACAACAACAACTACTACTATTGAGACTGCTACTACTACTACGACTACCGCTGTTACTAATACTACTACTACAACTACTACTATTGCTAAAACTACTGCGGCTACTACAACTACTGCTACTACTTCTACTAGTACTTTGGCTGCTACTACCACTACTGCTACTACTACTACTACTGATGCTACTACAACTACTGTAAGAACTACAACTACTACTAATACTGAAATACTACTATTACTGATACTGCTACTACTCTTAGTACTACTACTAATACTACTACTTTAACTACTACTAATACTACTACTGCTACTACTAGCACTGCTCCACCTCCTCCTCCTTCTCTTGCTATTAGTACTACTACAACCAGTAGTGCCACATCTACTACTACAGCTACTACTACTACAACTACTAAGACTACTACACCTATTCCTACTACTACTACTGCTGCTGTTGCTGCTCCTCCTACTACCACTACTACCACCACCACCACTACTAGTTCAACTACTACTACTACTTCTACTACTACTACTACTACGACTACTAGTAATTCTACTACTGCCAATACAACTACTACTATTACTAGTGCTATTATTACTACTACTACTATAACTATAGCTACTACTATTGCTACGCCAACTAATACCTCTATAATTACTACTACTATGACTTTGACGTAGGGACAAGCGTGGTAGACAAGGAAAGCACCGTTGCCTCTATTAAGAACTCCTTGAATCCACAAGAAAGAGAGAAAATTCACTAAAGTAGAACTTTATTTAGAATAAAAGTTGTTCTCCCGTCCATAGGACTTAAGGCCTATTTATACAAATGCTAAAAATCTAATTTGAGTATGTTTATGGCTTCCCAAGTCCTAAATTGAATACAACTCAGTTTGAACCTATTAATTGGGTTGGCAGAATTTCTAAATAAGTTAACCTATGAAAATAAAATCCTAAACAAGGATTCATCCTTCCCAAGTCCTAAACTGAATAGGATTCAGCCCAAAATTAGTCTTGGGTTGGTGGAATCTGGAAATAATACTAAGTCATCATAATGAAGAGAATTTAAACATAGAAAGGTACTAAGTAAGGTAAATCCTATGTTTAAATAAAAGAGTGAATCAAATCATTTGTCATGGCCCCTTGACTTCTGGATTAGCTTCTTTCAATATTCCTGAACTTCCTTTGAGTGTCCTACATCAGTGTCCCCTTCTTGTAAAGAACTCATCCTCGCGTTATTTTTTCATAACTTGCAGTCCTCAAGTGCATGGTTGTCAAACAAATCTTGAATATTAAAAGTGTTTGAGATTCCCAAATCCTTTGAGAGGTCAATGACATAGGCATTGTTGTTTATCTTTCTTAGTATCTTCAGTGGCCCAATTTTCTTCTATTTTAGTTTGTTGTAAGTTCCAGCTGGAAGCCGTTCCTTCCTCAAGTGCACCATCACCAGATCTTCTTCTTGAAACTCTTTTGGACACTTATGAATGTCCGCTTTAATTTTGTCTTTGGCATTGGATTCTTCTAATTTCTTCTTTACCTCAGTATGAACTTCAATAATTCTCTCCACCATATTGTCTGCAGCTATGCTTGTTCCTGGCAATTTGGGCAACACCACCAAATCCAGTGGGTGCTTTTGGGTTCTTCCATTGACAATTTCAAATGGCGGTTTTCCCGTGGACCTGTTCTTCATTTTATTGAAAGCGAATTCAGCTTATGCGAGTGCATAATCACACTATTTTGGTTTGTCTCTTGCAAGACACTAAATGATGTTTACAAGTGTTCGATTCACTACTTCAGTTTGTCCATCTGTTTGTGGATGATAAGCACTACTAAATTGCAAAGATGTATCAAATCGTCTCCACAATGTCTTCCAAAGGTGGCTTAGAAATTTTGTGTCATGATCAGAAGTGATAGTCTTTAGCACTCCATGTAACCTTACAATCTCCTGAAAGAATAGATTAGCCACCCTTGTTGCATCTGTTGTCTTCTTACATGGAATAAAGTGTGCCATCTTGGAAAATCTTTTGACAATAATAAATACTGAATCTAAGCCTCATTGAGTCTTGGGGAGGCCCAAAAAAAAATCCATCAATAGATCCTCCCATGGTACATTTGGCACAGGCAATGGGGTATAAAGTCCAGTGTTTTGAGAGCTTCCTTTGGCTATTTGGCATACATAGCACCTTTGTACAAAGTGACCGACATCCCTCTTAAGTTGTGGCCAGTAGTAGTGCTCTTCAACTAGTTTAATGCTCTTGTCATGCCCAAGATGTCCTGCTAGGCCACTACTATGCAACTCTTTCACCACCTTTTCTCTCAAGGAGCACCATGGAATGCAAAGACGAGAACCCTTAAAGAGAAAGCCTTCATGGAGATATAAATCACTTCTTTGTCCTGCTTGGCACTTTCTAAACCCCTCTTTAAAATCTTCATCTTCAGCATACAATTCCTTCAAATAATCAAACCCTTCAACTTCGTTGCTTATAGTTACCATCAAGGCTGCCCTGCGGCTCAAAGCATCTGCCACCTTATTTTTTTGTCCAGATTTGTGTTTCAAAACATAGGTGTATTGCTGTAAGAATGACGACCATCGACCATGCATGCGATTCAAGTCATTCTGGCTATCAATAAATTTCAAAGCTTGGTGGTCAGTATATAGAATGAACTCTTATTAAATTAGATAGTGCTTCCAATGACGAACTGCTTGTACAATCGCATAAAATTCTAGTTCATATGTTGACCACTTCTTTCGAGCTTCACTCAAATTTCGCTGTAGAAAGCTACTGGTCTTCCTTCTTGGGATAGAACGGCTCCAATGCCTCTATGTACGAAGCATCACAATCTACCTCAAATAACTTCTCGAAGCTAGGCAATGCCAAAACAAGTGTAGTAGATAACTTCTCCTTGATCAACTCGAAGCATCTATTAGCTTCTTGAGTCAAGGAGAACTTGTGTTGCTTCAAACACTCGGTTATTGGTGCCATAATCAAACTAAAGTTTTTGACAAACCTTTGATAGAATGTCGCCATACCATTGGAGCTTCTAACTTCTGATACACTTCTGGGTATTTGCCATTCCTTAATAGCTTTTACCTTTTCTTCATCAACATGAATGCCTTCAACACTTACCACGAAACCCAAGAACACCAAGTGGCCAGTCATAAAATGGCATTTCTTTGAGTTGATGTACAACTTCTCCTTCTTTAGCATAGTAAGTACTTCTATTAAATGCCTTTTATGTTCTTCTTCATTATGACTGTACACCAATATATCATCAAAGTATACGAGAACAAAATGACCAATGAAAGGTTTGAGTACCTGATTCATCAATCGCATGAAGGTACTTGGTGCATTTGAGAGTCCAAAAGGCATAACAAGCCACTCATAAAGTCCTTCTTTTGTTTTGAAAGTAGTTTTCCATTCATCACCTGGTCTAATTCTGATTTGATGGTATCCACTCCTCAAATCTATCTTAGAGAACACCTTTGACCCTTCCAACATGTCCAGCATGTTTTCTAAGTGAGGAATTGGGAATCTATACTTTATCATGATTCTGTTGATGGCTCGACTATCTAAACACATACGCCAACTTCCATCTTTCTTAGGTGTCAATAAGGCTGGAACTGCACATGGGCTCATGCTAATTCTAACTGATCAACTCTTCAACCTTGTCTTGTAAAATTTGTGACTCTTTTGGACTCATTCTGTAGTGGGCCAAATTTGGTAAACTCACTCTAGGAACAAGGTCAATGTGGTGCTAAATATCTCTCGATGGGGGTAGTTCATCTGGAAGATCATCAGGCATGATTTCCTTGAATTCATCTAGGAAGGGTTCCAAGCCTTTTGGAGCTTCAGTGGGCATTGTCTCCATTCCTTTCTCCATCACAACAAATATTTGAACTGTCTCTTTAGCCTCATTTATAAAATTTTGCACAATCAGGAAGGAGTGACCCTCCTCTTGTAAACTTTTGGGTCGACCCTCTTCGCCAATGGGGGTAAGGATAATTTTCTTTCCATCTTTGAAGAAGATGTAGCGATTGTCTCGCCCATGATGTGTAGAATCTCTATCAAATTACCAAGGTCTGCCAAGAAGAATATGACATGCATCCATCTCCACAACATCATAGTTTACCTCATCCTTGTAGAATTTTCCAATGGAAAAACAAATTTGACACCATTCAGTTACCTTGGTTTCACCAACCTTTTTAATCCAACCGATCTTGTAGGGACAGGGATGTGATTTCATTTTCAATTGGAGCTTGTCGACCATTGTCTTGGAGATGATGTTCTCACTGCTTCCCCCATCAATAATCATGTCACAGATCTTGCCATTTACTATGCATCGAGTGCGGAAGATATTATGACGTTGTAGGTCTTCCTCTTGCTTTGGGATGTACATTAGATTCTGAACTACTAAAGATGACCTTTCATCATCAGGCTCCTTGAATATTCCATCTTCATAATTTACTTGATCACAAGCTAGGTCATCATCTTTTGAGTCATGTAAATTGTCAACCACAAAATTATCTTCAATAGCCAAGTTCACAGGTTGTCATGCTGGACAAACATTAGAACGATGTCCAAATTTTCCATAGCGATAGCACTTTAGATCAGAATTTGAACTTGGGTTCTTTGCTGATGTGGTGTTTCCTGATGGCTTTGTAGGTCTAGCTTCAGGACTCACTTGTGTGGGAGGTCGAGGAGGTTGTGTAGTTGCACCTCTATTAGGAATAGATTGTGCTCCTTTTGAATTCTCACCAATGGTTCTCCCCACCTGATTTCTGATGATAGGTCACTCTAATTGGAACTCCACACGAGTTGCACTCCTCACAGCCTCATTAACCATCCAAATAGGTTGCAAGGACATCCTATCTTGGACTGTTGTGCGTAGCCTACCAATGAATCTTGCCACTTGATGAGATTCAGTCTCTTCTAGATTATTACATGCTGATAGACGATAGAACTCCTCAGGATATGCCTTCACACAGCGATTACCCTGTCGACATTTTTGATATTGCTGAAAGAGTACCTGGTCATAATCTATGGGAAGGAATTGCTTTTTGAGAATAGTCTTCATCCAAGGCCATGCTCGTATTGGAGCTTTATTTTGGTGTGTCCTTTACAACTGGATGTGTTCCCACCATGCTGATGCACCTCCCTTGAGTCGGTAAGCGACAAGCTTCACTTTCTTCGAATCTAGAATCTCCATGTTGTAAGAACCATTCCACTTCAGCAAGCCAATCGAGGAAATCTTCGATCTGAAGTTGGCCATTGAAAGATGGGAGATCAATCTTCAAGCAAAAATCATGATGTCTATTATGTTCAGAAACTGGTTGATGAAGGATGTCTTCAATTTCTTCGTCACTGGAGTTTGCAAGGATTTGTAAACCCTTTGGATTCACTTGCAGAGCCTTTCCTCGACAAATTGGATCGTGAGTCATTTCATTGATCCGTCGACATGGTTGATTCAAGCCTTCAAGCTGATCCATCCTCAGCATCAACCTTGCAAGTGAGTTTTGGATTGCCTCCATGGTTGAATCAAAATACTCACAGCTAATGTTATTGCCCACAGGAGCACTGTCCCTAGGGTTGCTGCTGGTTGCATTATCGTTAGACATTATGTAAGGAGAGCCTCACTCTGATACCACTTAACGTAGCGACAAGCGTGGTAGATGAGGAAAACACCGTTGCCTCTATTAAGAACTCCTTGAATCCACAAGGAAGAGAGAAAATTCACTAAAGTAGAACTTTATTGAGAATAAAAGTTGTTCTCCTGTCCATAGGACTTAAGGCCTATTTATACAAATGCTAGAAATCCAATTTGAGCAAGTTTATGGCTTCCCAAATCCTAAACTGAATACAACTCAGTTTGAACCCATTAATTGGATTGGTAGAAGTTCTAAATAAGTTAAGCTATGAAAATAAAATCTTAAATAAGGATTAATCCTTCCCAAGTCCTAAACTGAATAGGATTCAGCCCAAAATTAGTCTTGGGTTGGTGGAATTTGAAAATAAGACTAAGACATCATAATGAATAGAATTTAAAAATAGAAAGGTACTAAGTAAGGTAAATCATTTGTCATGGCCCCTTGACTTCTGAATTAGCTTCTTTTGATATTCTTGAACTTTCTTTGAGTGTCCTACATCACTTTTACCACTACTACTGCTACAACAACTACTACTAGTACTACTACTTCAATGCTACTGCTGCTCTACTACTACTACTACTACTATTATGAGTAATACTCCTACTTCATAGACTACTACTTCTACTACTGCAAATATTACTACGATTGCTACTACTATTATAATGACTACTACTACTACTACTACTACAACTACTAATCCTACTGCTACTCTTACTACTACTACTACCATAATAACAACAACTACTACTACTGCGGCACCTACTACTACTACTACTACTATGACTACTCCTACTACTACTACAACTAGTATTCCTTCCCCAACACGTATTCCTACTACTACTCCCACTAGTACCACTACTACTACTACAACTACTGTTACTACGACAACAACTACTACTACTATTACTACAACAACAACAATAACAACTACTACTACTACCACCACTATTACCACTACTTCTACTTCTACAACTGCTACTATTACTACCACTACTTCTGCGACTACTACTACGGCTACTATTGCAGCCACCACTATTATCGCTGCTTCTAATACAACAACTACTACTACCAACACTACTGCTACTACTACTACTACTGCTATTACTACAACTACTACTACTCTTTCTACAACTACTACTAACACCACCACTACTACTACTACTACTTCTAGTCCTACTCCTACTACTATGACTATTACTACTACTACTATTATTACTACAACAACTACTACTACAACTACTACTCCCACAGAAACTACTACTACAACAACTATAATTACAACTACTACGCCTACTACTTCTGTTACCACTACTACTCTACTATTACTGTATTACTATTACTTCTACTGCTACTCCTGCTACTACTACTACTACCACTACTCCTATTACTACTCCTACTGCTGCTACTACCACTCCAACGACTACTACAACAACTACAACTACTGGCACTACAACTACCTCTACTACAGCAACTACTACTACTACTACTACTACTGTAATACTACAACTGCTACTACTACAACAACTACTACTTCTCTTATAGCTACTACTACTACTACTATTACAACTGCTACTACTGCTGCTACTACTGCTACATCTACTACTAATACTGCTACTTCAACAACAACAACAACTACTATTACTACTGCTATGACTATGACTAATGCTCCTCCTCCCCCCCCCCCTCCTCCTCCTACTACTACTAGCTCTACTACTACTAGTACTAGTACTACTACTACTAGCACTACTACTAGCACTACTACTATCTAGTACAACCTCCTCCTCCAACTACTACTGCTGTTGCTGTTGCTATAGCTATTATGAATGCTACTACCGCACTACTACTACCTCCTCCTCCTCCTACTACTACGACTATTACTACTACTACTACTACCATTCCTACTACAACTTCCACTCCAACTATAACTACTACCATGAAAACTATTACCACTACAACAACTGCTACTACTACTTCTACTACCCATACAACTATGACTACTCTTCCTACTACTATTGCGACTACTACTACTACGACTACTACTACTACTATAAGAACTACTACTACTCCTAATACTCCTCCTCCTCCTACTACTACTACCAATATTGCTACCAATACTCCTAATACTCCTACAACAATTACTACTACTACTTTAATTACTAGTAATACTACTACTACAACCACAACTACAACTACTGCTGCTACTGCTGCGATTACTACCACTACAACTACTACTATCCCTACTGCTACTACTTCCACTACTACAACTCCTACTGCTACTAATACTCCTACTACTGCTACTAATATTGCTGCTGTTGCTGCTACTAATACTTTTACTACTACAACAATTGCTACTACTACTACAACTACAACTTCAACAACAACAACAACAACAACAACAACAACTACCACTGTTCCTACTACTACTACATGAACTACTACTACTACAACAACAATAATAACTACTACTACTACTACAATAAGTCCTAGTGCTATTGCTGCTACTACTTCTTCCATTACTGGTGCTACTTCGACTACTACTACTATGACTATAACTACTGCTACTCCTATTGCTACTGCTACTGCTTCTGTTGCTACTGTTGCTACTAATCCTACTACTACAACTACTATAGCTACTGCTACTGCTGTGACTATTACTGCTTCCCTACTACTATATTTACTATTGCTAGTACTACTACTACTCCTTCAACTAATACTATTACTACTACTACTACTATGGCTACTACTTCTACTATAACTCCTATTGCTACTTAGCTACTATAACAATAACTACTGCTACAGCTGCTGTTGCTTTACTGCTACTAATGCTGCTATAAGTTCTATTGCTACTGGTGCTATTGCTAGCTCTACTGCTACTCCTACTACTACTACTACTACTAACACTAATACTACTACTACTACTGTTGTTGCTACTGCCACTGTTAAAGTAGTAGTAGTAGCAATAGTAGTAGCAGTAGCAATAGTTGCAATAGTACTACTTGTAGTATTAGTAGTTGTTGTTGTCATAGAAGGAGTAGGAGTTGGTGTAGGAGTACAAGTAGTAGTAGTACTAGTAGTAGTAGTAGTAGTAGTAGTGTAGTAACAATAGCAATAATAGTAGTAGTAGAGGTCGTAGTAGAAGTAGTACTTGCAATAGAAGTAGAAGAAGTAGTAATAGTAGTGGTAGAAGTAGTAGTAGTTGTAGTTGTAGTAGTAGTTATACTTGTTGTTGTTGCAATAGCAGCAGCAATAGTAGTAGTAGTGGTCGTATTAGTAGTAGCAGCAGTAGTTGTAGTGGTAGTAGAAGTAGTAGCTATAGTAATAGTAGTAGTAGTAGTGGTCGTAGTAGTAGTAGCAGCAGTAGTTGTAGTGGTAGTAGAAGTAGTAGCTATAGTAATAGTAGTAGTAGTAGTAGGAGTAGTAGAAGCAGCCATCAGAGTAGTCATAGTAGTCCTAGCAATCATAGTAGTAGAAGTAGTAGCAGAAGAAGTAGTAGTAGTAGTAGTTGAAGTAGTAGTAGTGGCCATAATAGTAGTAGTAGTAGTAGCAAGAGTAGTAGTTGTAATAGTAGGAGAAGTTTTAGTAGATGTAATAGTAGCAATAGTAGTATTATTTCTAGTAATAGTAGTAGTTGTAGGAGAAGTAGTGCTAGTAGTAGTAGTAGTTGTAGAAAAAGTGATGTAATAGTAATAGTAGTAGTAGTAGAGGTAGTAGTAGACGTAGTGTTGTTGTAGTAGAAGTAGTTGTTATAGTAGTTGTAGTAGTATTAGTAGTAGTGGTGATGGTGGTAGTAGTTGTAGTTGCAGTAGTAGTAGTTATGGTAGTAGTACGAGGAGTAGTAGTTGTAGTAATGGTTGTTGCTATAGCATCAGAAGTACTAGTAGTACTTTTGGTAGTAGTGTTAGTAGCAGCAGTAGTAGTAGTAGTAGAGGAAGTAGCTGTAGTAGTAGTAGAAGTAGTAGCTGTAGTAGTAGTAGAAGTAGTACTAGTAGTAGTAGTAGTAGATGTTGTTCTTGTTGTTCTAGTAGTAGTAGGAGTAGTAGTAGTAGTAGTAGTAGTAGGGGAAGTTTTAGTAGTTGTAGTAGTAATATTAGTAGTAGGAGTAATAAGAGTTATTGCAGCAGTAGTAGTAGAAACTGTAAAAGCCATTGCTGTAGTAGAAGTTGTAGTAGTAGTAATATTTTTAGTAGTATTAGTTGCTATTGTTGTAGTACTAGTAGGAGTAGTAGTAGTAGTAGGAGCAGTAGTTATAGTAGTAGGTGGAGGAGTGTAGTAGTAATAGTTATTATTGTAGTAGTTGTAAGTGTAGCAGTGTTAGTAGAAGCATCAACAGCAATAGTAGTAGTAGTAGTAGCAGTACGAGTACTAGTAGTAGTTGTAGTAGTAGTACAAGAAATTATAGTAGCGAAGTAGTAGTTGTAGTAGTAGTAGTTTGAGTAGTTGTAAGAGTAGTAGCAATAGCATTAGTAGTAGTAATAGCAGTGGTAGTAGTCGTAGTATTAGTAGAAATAGTAGTAGTAGTAGCACTAGTAGTAGTGGTAGGATTTATTATTTTAGCAGCAGCAGTAGTAGTAATAATAGAGTAGTAGTAATAGGGATAGGAGTTACTGTAGTAGTAGAAGTAATAGTAGTGGTAGTAGTAGTAGCAGTAGCAGTAGCAGTAGTAGCAATAGTTGTAGTGGTAGCAGTCGCAATAGTAGTAGTACCAGTAGTACCCGTACTTGTAGTGGTTGTAGTAGTTGTAGCAGTAGTAGTCATAGTTGTAATAGTAGCAGCAACAGTAGTTGTTGTAGTTGTACCAAAAGTAGTAGTAGCAGTAGTAGTAATATTAGTATTAGTAGCAGAAGCTGTAGTAGTAATTATTGGAGTACAAGTAAGAGCAGCAGCAGCAATAGTAGCAGTTCTAATAGTATTAGTTGCAATAGTAATAGTAGTGATTGTACTTGTAATAGTAGTAATAGCCGTAGGAGTAGGAGTACGTATAGTAGTAGTAGTAGTAGTAGTAGTAGTAGTAGTAGTAGTAGTAGTAGTAGTAGTAGTAGTAGTAGTAGTAGTAGTAGTAGTAAGAGTACTAGTAGTAGTAGCAGTAGTAGTAAGAGTAGTAAGAGTAATAGTAGAAGAGGAGGAGGAGGAGGAGGAGGAGGAGTAGTAGTAGTAGTAGTAAGAGTAATAATAGGAGTAGTAGTAATGGTAGCAGTAGCAGTAGTAGTACTAGTTAACCGGAGTAGTGTAGGAGTAGGAGTAGCAGTTGGAGCAGCGACAACAATAGTAATAGTAGTAGTAGTAGTAGTAAGAGTAGCATTAGTAGTAGCAGTAACTATAGTAGTAGCAATAGTAGTAGTAGTAGTAATAGTAATAGTGGTAGCAGTAGTAGTTGTAGTAGTAGGAGCAGCAGTAGTAGAGGCATTGTAGTGGTAGTAGTAGTAGTAGTAGTAATAGTAGTTATAGTAGTAGTAAGAGTGGTAGTCAAAGTAACTACCAAAGTAATAGTTGTTGTTAAAGTATTAGTAGCAGTTGTTGTAGTAGTAGTTGCAGAAGTAGTGAAAATAGCAGCAGTAGTAGCAGTAGTAGTACTAGTAGTAGTAGTATAAGAAGTAGTAGGAGCAGTAGTTGTAACAGTAATAGTGGTAGTAGGACTAGTAGGAGTAGGAGTAGTAGTAGGACTAGTAGGAGTGGCAGTAGTAGGAGTTGCAGTTGTAGTATTAGTAGTAGTAGTAACAGTAGTGGTATTAGTATTAGTAGTCGTAGCAGTACTAGTAGTAGTTGTTGCACTAGTAGAGTAGTAGTAGTAGTAGTAGTAGAAGTAGTAGTAGTAGTAGTAGCAGTAGAGTAGGAGTAGGAGTAGTAGTAGTAGAAGTGGCAATAGTAGGAGGAGGAATAGGAGTAGTAGTAGCAATAGTGGGAGTAATAGAACTAGTGGTTGTAGTAGCAGAAGTAGTTGCAGTAGTACAAGTAGTAGTAGTAGTAGTAGTAGTAGTAGTAGTCATGGTAGTAGTAGGAGTGGTGGCAGTAGTAGTAGTAGTTGTTGTAGTAGTAGCAAAAGCAGCTACTGCAGCAGCAACAGTAGTAGAAGAAGTAGTAGTAGTGATTGTAGTAGTACTATGAGTTGGAGTAGTAATAGTTGTCATTGGAGTAGAATAGGAGTAGTAGCAGTAGTAGTGGTAGCAGTAGCATTAGTACTCTTAGTTGTAGTAGTAGTTTTAGTAGCAGTAGTAGCTGTAGTTGCTATATTAGCTGCTATAGCTGTAGTAGTAGATGAAGTAGTAGCAGCAACAATAGTAGTGGCAGTAGTAGTAGTAGCAGTTGCAATAGCAAAAGTAGCTATAGTAACAGTAGTAGCAGTAGTTGCTATAGTAGCTGTCGCGGTAGTTGCTATAATAGCAGTAGTAGTTGTTGTAGTAGTAGGAGTAGCAAAATTGGTAGCAACAACAGTAGTACTAGTAGTAGCAGCAGTAGTAGTACTAGTTGCAGTACTAGCAGTAGCAACAGCAGCATTAGTAGTAGTAGTTGTAGCAGCAATTGTATTAGAATTAATAATAGTGGTAGTAGCAGCAGCAACAGTGGCAATAGTAGTAGGGGTAGCCGCAGTAGTAGTAGGGGTAGTAGCAGCAGCAGCAGCAGCAGTAGTAGTAGTAGGAGCAACAACAACAGTAGTAGTTGACGGAGTAGCAACAGCAGTAGTAGCAAAAGTAAAAGTTGTTATAGTAGTAGTAGTAGCAGCAATAGCAGCAGTAGCAGTAGCAGTGTTAGCAGCAGTAGTAGTAGTTATAGTAGTAGTAGTAGCAGCAGCAGTAGTACTAGGAGAAAGAGGAGTCATAGTAGTAGTAGTAGTAGTATTAGCAATAGTGGCAACAACAGCAGTTGTAGTAGTTGCAGTACCAGCAGTAGTGGTAGTAGCAGCAGTAGTAGTTGTAGTAGAAATACTATTAGTAGTAGAAGCAACAATAGTGGTAGTAGAAGTAGTAGTAGTATCAGTAGTAGTAATAGTAGGATAAGTTGTTGGAGGAGTAGTAGTAGAAGCAGCAGCAGCAATAATACTACTACAAGTAGTAGTAGTAGTCATAGTAGTAGTAGTAGTAGTAGAAGTGGTAGCAGCAACAATACTAGTAGTATCAGTGGTAGTAGTAGTTGTAGTATCAGCAGCATTAGTGGTAGAAGTAGCAGTTGTAGTAGAAGTAGTATTTACAACATTAGTGGTAGAAGTTGTAGTAGTAGCAGCATCATTAGTGGTAGAAGTAGTAGTAGTAGCAGCAGCAGTCGTATCAGTAGTTGTAGTTGTAGTAGTAGAGGCAGCAGTAGTAGTAGTATTTGAAGCAGTGGTAGTAGTAGCAGTTGTAGCAGTAGTAGCTATAGTAGTAGAAGGAGTAGTAGTAGGACCAGTGGTAGTGGTAGTCGTAGGGTTAGTGGTAGTAGTAGTAGTGGAAGTAGCAACAGCAGCAGTGGTAGTAGTAGCCATAGTAGTAGTTGTCTAAGTAGTAGTAGTAGTGGTAACAGCAGTTGTAGTCATAGTAGTACTCGTTATAGCAGTATTAGTTGTTGTTGTTGAAATTGTAGCAGTAGCAGTATCAGTAGTAGTGGTAGTAGTTGTAGCAGCCGCAATAGCCGTAGTAGTAGTTGCAGCAGCAGTAGTAGCCGTAGTTGTTGTAGTAGTAGTAGTAGTAGTAGTAGAAGTACCAACAGTAGTCGTAGTAGTACCCGTTGTGGCAGTAGTACCCGTTGTCGAAGTTGTAGTGGTAGTATTAGTAGTAGTAGAAATTATAGTAGCAGTAGAGACAGTAGTACTACTAGTAGTAGAAATTGTATTAATATCAGTTGAAGTAGTAGCAGTAGTAGAAGTTATTGTCGTAGCAGAAGTATTTGTAGCAATAGTAGTAAGAGCAACAATAGTTGTAACGATAGTAGAAGTATTTGCGACAGTAGTAGTAGTTGTTGCAATAGTAGTGGTAGTAGTAATCATAGTAGTTGTAGTAGTAGGATTAGTATTAGTAGTAGTCGTAGTAGTACTAGTAGCTATAGAAGTAGTGGTAGTAGTAGTAGTAGTATTAGCCATAGTATTAGCAGTAGTAGTAGTATTGATATCAGTAGTACTAGTAATGGTTGTAGTAGTAGAAGTAGTAGGAGTAGTGGAAGTAGTAGTAGTAGTAGTAGTTGCAGTAGTAGTGTTAGTAGTTGTCGTAGTGGCAGTAGTAGAAGTAGTAGTAATAGTAATTGTCCTAGAAGTAGTAGTAGTTGTTGTTATAGTAGTAGTAGTAGCAGTATTAGTAGTAGTATAAGTACAAGTAACAGCGATAGTAGTAGCAGAAGTACTATTAGTAGAAGTAGTTGTAGCAATAATTGTTGTAATATGAGTAATAGTAGTAGTAGTAGTAGTGGTGGTATTAGTTGCAATAGGTACAGTAATATGAGCAACAATAGTAGTAGTAGTAGTAGCAACAGCAGTAGTTGTAGTATTCATAGCAGTAGTAGTTGCAGTAGTAGTAGTAGTCGTACTTTAGTAGTAGTAGTAGTAGTAGTAGTACTCATCATAATAGTAGAAGTGGTCATTACAGTACAAGTAGTTGTAGTAGTTGTAGTAGCAACAACAGTAGTGGTAGCCATAGCAACAGTAGTATCAGTAGTAGGTGTAGTAGCAGCGGTAGTATAAATAGCAGTAGTGGTCGTTGTGGTAGTAGTAGTAGTAGTAGTAGTTGCAATAGAAACAATAGTAGTATTAGCAGTAGCAGGAGTAGTAGTGGTGGTGGTAGAAATAGTAGTAGTAGCAGAAGTAGTAGCAGTAGTAGTTGCTGTAGCAATAGTAGCAGTAGTAGTAGAAATAGTATTAGTCGTAGCAGTAGCAGCTGAAGTACTAGTTGTAGTAGTAGTAGGAGTAGTAGTAGTAGTAGGATAGGTAGTGGGAGTAATAGTAGTAGAGGAAGCAGCAACAATGGTAGTAGTATCAGTAGTAGCAGTTGTGGTAGTAGTAATAGTATCAATAGAAGCAGCAGCAGCAGCAATAATAGTAGTATCAGCAGCAGCCATAGTAGTAGTAGTATTAGTAGCATTAGTGGTAGAATTCGCAGTAGTATCAGTAGTAGTAGTAGTAGTAGCAGTCGCAGCAGTAGCAGTAGCAGTAGTAGTAGCAGCAGTAGTAGTGATAGCAGTGGTAGTAGTAGTTGTCGCAACAGCAGCTACAGCAGCAGTAGTTGTACTATTAATAGTTGTAGTAGCAGCAACAATAGTAGTAGAGATTGTAGCAGCAGTAGTGGTAGTAGTTGCAGTTGTAATCGCAAAAGTATTAGTAGCAATATCAGTAACTACAGCAGCAACAGTCGTAGTAGTAGTAGTTGTTGTAACAGTAGCTGTAGGAGCAGTTGTAGTAGTAGTAAAATAAATATTTGTAGCAGTAGCAGGAGTAGCGGCAATATTAGTTGTGCTTGTAGTAGTAGTAATAGTAGCAGTAGTAGTAGTAGTAGTAGTAGTAGTAGTAGTAGTAGTACTAGTTGTAGAAGTAGTAGCCTCGGTAGTAGCAGCAGTAGTAGCAGTAGTAGCAGTAGTAGCAGTAGTAGCAGCAATAGTACAAGTAGTACTACTTGTAGTAGTAGTAGTAGTAGCCTCAGTAGTTGTAGCAATACTAGTAGTAGTGCTGGTAGTAGTAATAGTAGTAGCCTCAGTAGTAGTAGTGGTTATAGTAGTAGAAGTAGTAGTAACAGCCATAGAAATAGTTGTAGTAGCAGTAGCAGAAGTAGTAGTAGTAGTAGTAGTGGAGGCAGCAGTAACAGTTATTGTGCTGGTAGTAGTAATAGTAGTAGTAGCCATAATAGTTGTCGTAGCAACGATATTAGTAGTTGATGTTGTAGTCGTCGTAGTAGTAGTAGCAGTAGTAGTAGTAGTACAAGTAATAGTAGTAGTAGTAGAAGTAATAGTAGTAGTAGTAGTAGTAGCAGTAGTAGTAGCCATTGTAGCAGTAGTAGCAGTTGTAGAAGTAGTAATAGTAGTAGTAGTAGTAGTAGCAGTAGTAGTAGTAGTTTTAGCGGTAGTATACTAGTAGCAATAGCAGTTGTAGTGATAATAGTAGTAGTAGCAGTAGTAGAAGTACTAGGGCAGTAGTTTTAGTAGTACTGGTGGTATTATTAAAAGTAATTGTTGTATTAGCTATAGAAGTAGTAGTAGCAGTATAAGTAGTTGTTGCACTTATAGTACCAATAGTTGCGGTAGTAGTAGTAGTAGTAGCAAGGGTAGTGGTAGTAGTAATCATAGTAGTAGTTGTAGCTGTAGTAGTAGTAGTTGTTATAGTAGTAGCAGTAGTAGAAGTTTCGGTATCAGCAGCAGTAGTAGTAGTGGCAGTACGGGTAGCAGCAGTAGTGGTAGTAGAAGTAGTAGTAGTAGTCGTACTAGTAATAGAAGAAGTAGTAGTGGGAGTAGTAGTAGTAGTAGCTATAAAAGTAGTTGCAGTAGTAGCAGTAGTAGTAGTCGTAGTAGTAGTAGTATTAGTAATAGTAATATTAGTCGTAGTAGTAGTAGAAGTAGTAGAGTAGTAGGAGGAGTAGGAGTAGTAGCAATATTAGCAGTTGTGGTAGGAGAATTTGGAGTAATTGTAGTAGTAGTAGTAATAGTCATAGTCGTAGGGGTAATTGTAGTAGCAGTAGGAGTTGTGGTAGTAGTCGTAGGAGTAGTAGTAGTAATAGTAGTTGTAATACTAGCAGTAGGAGTAGTAGTAGTTCAAGTAGAAGCAGTAGTAGTGGTAGCAGCAATAGTAGTTGTATTAGTAGTGGTAATTGTAGTAGTTGTAGAAGTAGTAGTAATTGTAGTAGTAGTACTTGTAGTAGTTGTGTAGTAGTAGTAGTTGTAGTAGTCGTATTAGTAGTAGTAGTAATAGTATTATTAGTAGTAGTAGCAGTAGCTGTAGCAGTAGTAGTAGCATTATTAGTAGGAGTAGTAGCTGTAGTAGTAGCAGTAGTGGTAGTACTACTAGTAGTAGTAGTAGTAGTAGTAGGTGTAGTAGTAGTACTAGTACTAGTAGTTGTACTAGTGATTGCAGTAGTGTACTAGTAGTTGCCATAGTGGCAGTTGTAGTAGTAGCAATTGTTGTAATAGGCATAGTAGTACTAAAAGCGACGGTAGTAGCAAGAGTAGTTGTTGTAGTAGTAGTAGTTGTTGTTGTAGTTGTTGTAGTAGTTGTTGTAGTAGTAGCAGTTGTCGTAGTTGTAGTAGTAGTAGTAGTAGTATTTGAAGTAGTGGTAGTAGTATTAGTAGAGGTAGCAGAAGCAGTAGCAGTAGTAGTAGTAGTAGGAGTGGTAGTAGTAGCAATAGTGATAGTCGTTGTAGTAGTAGTCGCAGTAGTAGTAGTAGTAGTAGTTGGAGTAGTAGTTGTAGTAGTAGTAGGAGTATTAGTGGCAGTATTAGTGGTCGTAGTTGGAGAATTTGTTTTAACTATAGTAGTAGTAGTAGTAATAGTCATTTTAGTTGTAATCTTAGTTGTAGCAGTAGGAGTAGAAGTAGTAATCGCATGGGTAGCAGTGGTATTAGTGGTAGTAATAGTAGTAGTAGTAGTAGTTATAGTGGTAGTAGTATTAGTATAGTAACAGTTGTGGTTGTAGTAGTAGTAATTGCAGTACTAGTAGTTGTAGTAGTAGTGTAGTAGTAGTAGCATTTGTAGTTGTAATAGTAGTTATAGTAGTAATAATAGCAAGAGTAGCTGCAGTCGCAGGTGTTGTAGTAGAAGTCTCAGTAGTACTCGTAGTAGTGATAGTAGTCATAGTAGTAATAGCAGCAGCAGTAGTAGCAATAGCAGTCGTAGGACGAGTAGCAACGGTAGCCGCAGCAGCAAAAGCAATAGTAGTAGTAGTAGCAGCAGAAGAAATAGTAGTAGTAGTAGTAGTCGTATTAGCAGTAGTAGTTGTTGTTGTAGTAGTTTTGGTTGTATTACTACTAATAGCAGTACTTGTAGTAGTTGTTGGTGTTGTAGTAGTAGTGGTAGCAGTAGTAGTTGTTGTAGTAGTAGTAGTAGCAGCGGCAGTCGTAGTAGTAGTAGTAATAGTAGTAGTAGTAATTATAGCAGTAGTTGTAGAAGTAGCAGTTGTACTCGTAGTAGTAGCAATAGTAATTGTAGCAGTAGTAGTACTAATAGTAGAAGTAGTAGTAGTTGTAGTCATAGCAGTAGTAGTTGGTGCAGCAGCAGCAACAATAGTGGTAGTAGTAGTAGGAGCAGTAGTAGTAGTAGTAGCTGCAGTAGCTGCAGCAATAGCAGTAGCAGCAGGAATGGTGGTAGGAGTAGTAGTTGTAGTAGTAGTAGTAGCATTAGTAGTAATTGTAGTAGTTGTCGAAGTAGTACTTGTAGTAGTAGTAGTAGCATTAGAAGTAATTGTAGTAATAGTAGTAGTAGTTGTAATAGTAATAGTAGTAATCGGTGGAGTAGTGGTAGCAGGAGTACCAGTAGAAGCAATAATAGTATTGGTTGTAGTAATAGTAGTAGTAGGAGTTGGGGTAGAAGTAGTTGTAGTTGTTGTAGCGGTAGTAGGACTAGTAGTTGTAGTAGTAGCAGCTGTAGCATTTATAGTAGTAGTAGTTGTAGTAGTAGTTGTAGTACTAGTAGTTGTTGTAGTAGTAATATTAGTAGTTGTAGTAGTAGCAGGAGCAGTAGTAGCAGTATAAGTTGGAGTAGGAGTAGTAGAAGCATTAGTAGTAGAAGTAGTAGAGTAGTAGAGTAGGGTAGGAGTAGGAGTAGTAGGAGTATTAGTTGTTGTGGTAGGAGAATTTCTAGTAATTGTAGTAGTAGGAGTAGGACTTGTGGTAGTAATCATAGGAGTAGTAGTTGTATTAGCAGTAGTAATAGTAGAAGTAGGAGTAGAAGTAGCTGAAGTAGCAGTAGTAGTAGCGGTGGCAACAGTAGTACTGGTATTAGTAGTGGTAATAGTAGTAGTTGTAGGAGTAGTTGTAATTCTAGCAGTAGTACTTGTAATAGTAGTGTAGTAGTAGCAGTAGTGGCAGTAGTAGTAGTAGTCATAGTAGCAGCAGCAGCAGCAGCAGTAGTAGTAGTAGTAATCATATTAGTAGTAATAGTACTAGTAGCTGTAGTAGTAATAGTAGTAGTCATAGTAGTAGTAGCAATAGTAGTAGTATTGGAATTAGTAGTAGTAGTAGTAGTGGTAGGTGTAGTAGTAGTAGTAGGTGTAGTAGTAGTAGTAGGTGTAGTTGTTATGGTGGTTGCAGTAGTAGTACTAGTAGTTGCTGTAGTGGTAGTTGTAGCAGTCGTAGTTGTTGTAGTGGTAGTTGTAGAAGCAGTCGTAGTTGTTGTAGTAGAGTAGTAGTAGTAGTAGTAGAATAGTAGTTGTAGTAGCTGTAGTAGTAGTAGTAATAGTAGGAGTAGTAGTAGTAGTACTTGTACCAGTAGTAGTAGTAGTGGGAGTATTAGTAGCAGTAGTAGCAATAAAAGTAGTTGTTGTAGCAGTAGTCATCGTAGAAGTAGTAGTAGTAGTAGTAGTAGTAGTTGTTGTTGTTGTTGTAACAATAGAATTAGAAGTAGTGGTAGTAGAAATAGTTCAGTAGTAGTAATAATAGCAGTAGCGGCATTAGTAGTTATGGTAGTAGTAGTAATAGTCGTAGTAGTAGGAGTAGTTGTAGTAGCAGTAGGAGTTGTGGTAGTAGTCGCAGGAGTAACAGTGGTATTAGTAGTAGTAATAGTAGTAGTTGAAGTAGTAGTAGTTCAAGTAGTAGTAGTAGTAGTTGTACTGGTAGTAGTAGTCGCAGTAGTATTAATAGTGGTAATAGTAGTAGTTGTAGGACTAGTAGTTAGTCTAGTAGTAGTACTTGTAGTATTAGTGCAGTAGTAGCAGTAGCAGTAGTAATAGTAGTTATAGTAGTAGTAGCAGGAGTAGCAGCAGTAGTAGTAGTAGTCGTAGTAGTAGTAGTAGTCGTATTAGTAGTAGTAGTAGTAGTGGTAGTAGTAGTAGTACTAGTCGCAATAGTAGTAATAATAATAGTAGTAGTAGTAGTCGTTGTAATTGGAGTTTTAGTTCTTGGTGTAGGGGTAGTAGTGGTAGTAATGAGAGTTGGAGTAGGAGTTGTAGTAGTAGTTCTAGTAGTAGTGGTAGGAGTAGAAGTAGTAGTAGTAGGACTAGGAGTAGGAATAGTAGTAGTAGTAGTATTAGTAGTAGTAGTAGTTGTAGTAGGAGTAGTAGTAATAGGAGTAGTTGTAGTTACAGTTGTACTAGTAGTAGCAATAGTAGCATTAGTTTTTGTTTTAGTAGTGGTAGTAGTGGTTGTAATAGGAGTAGCAATAGTAGTAGCAGTACCAGTAGCGGACGGTGTTACAGTAGTAGTAGTAATAGTACTAGGAGGTGTAGTAGTTGCAGTAGTAGTAGTTGTTGTAGTAGTTGCAGTAGCAGTAGGAGTGATAATTGTAGTTCTACTGATAGTAGTAGTTGTTGTTGTTGTAATTGTAGTATTAGTAGTAGTAGCAGTAGTCCTTGCTATGACAATAGTAGTAGTACGAGTTGAAGTAGCAGTAGTAGCAGCAGTAGTACTAGTTGTAGGAGTAGTAGCAGCAGCAGTAGTCGGAGTAGCAGAAATAGTAGTAGTCATAGTAGTAGTAGTTGTTATAGTAGGAGTAGCAGCAGCTGTAATCGTAGTAGTAGTTGTAGTTGTAGTAGTATTAGTAGTAGTAGTAGTAGAAGTAGTAGAGTAGTAGTTGTAATAATAGCCGCAGCAGTAGTAATTGAAGTTGTAATAGTAACAGCTGTAGTAGCAGTAGTAGTAGTAGTAGTATTCGTAGTAGTTGTAGTAGTAATAGCAATTGTAATATTAGCAATAGCAGCAGCGGTAACAGTAGTAGTAGTAGTGGTAGTAGTAATAAGACAAGTAGTACTAAGACCAGTAGTAGATGTAGTCATATTAGCTTCAGTAGTAGAGCAGCAGTAGAAGTAGCAACAATAGCAGCCGCAGAAGTAGTAGCAGAAGTTCTAGTAGTATCATCAGCAACAAAAGGATTAGGAGTGTCTATAGTAGGTGAAGGAGTAGTAGTAGTAGAAGCCAGACCAAGAATAGGTGTAGAAGTAGTATAGTAGAAACAATTGTGGAAGTGATAGTAGTAGCAATAATAGGACTATGAGCAGTGGCAGCAGTAGTAGCAGTAGTAGCAGTAATAGTCGTAGTAGTAGCAGTTGGAGTAGGATTAATAGTAGTAACTCTGCTGCCACTACTACTTCTGCTGTTGCTACTAGTACTAATGCTACTACTTCTATCACAACATCAACTACTATTAATGCAACTAATGCTACTTCTACTTCTATTACAACAACAACAACTGCTACTACTGCTACTACTACTCTTACTATTACTACTACTACTACTGTTACAACTACTCTGATTGCTACTATTACTACTATTGCTGCTGCTACTACTACTACTATTTCTACTACTACTACTACTACAGCTGCTGTTGCAGCCGCTGTTCCTACTAGTACACTACAGCTGCGACTACTACTACAAGCACAACCACTACTCCAATAACTACTACAATTACTACTACTACTACTACTACTACTACTACTACTACTACTACTACTATTACTACTACTACTACTACAACTACTCCTACTGCTACTACTCCTACTACTCCTACTACTACTGCTGCTGCCACCACTACAAATTCCACAACTATTACTGCTACTACAACTCCTCCTACTGCTGCAACTCCTACTGCTAATACTACTACTACAACTACTACAACTACTCCTATTGCAACTACTACTACAACTCCTACTGCTTGTACTACTGCTACTACTCCTGCTACTACTACTACTACTACTACAACAACAACAACTATTACTACTACTACTTAAACTCCTACTCCTTATGCTACTCCTAATACAACTTTTACTACTACAACTACTAACACAACTACTACGACTGCTACAACTATTTCTACCACTACGACTACTAATATTCACGAAACTACTACTGCTGCTGCTACTACTACTACTACTATTGCTACTGATACTACTACTCCTCCTCCTATTAGTACAACTACTATTGCTACCACTCCTACTATTACTGCTACTACTCCGACTACTACAACTACTTCCACTCTTACTACAACTAGTGCTACTACTTTTGTTGCTTCTCATACTACTAGTCCTACTACTATTAATAGTACTCCTAATACTACTACTACTACTACTACAACTGCTTGTAATACTACTTCTACTCCTACACCTTCTCCTCCTCCTACTACTTCTACTACTACTACTGCTACTATATCCACTTCTACTACTACTACTACAACTATTGCTAATAGTACATATACCACCACTACTACTACTACTATTACAACTACTACTGCTACTATTGCTACTACAACAACTATTACTAATACTACAACTACTACTACTAGTACTACAACTTGTACTGCCACTACTGCTGCTATAGTTGCTACTACTTTAACTACTACTTCTGCTACTACTGCTGCTACTATACTACCACAACTACTGCTACTACTGCTGCTACTTCTACTACTGCTACTACTACGACAACTGCCACTACTACTGCTACTACTGCTACTACTACTACGGCTACTACTAGTTCTACTACTACTACAACTTCTACTACTTGTGTTGCTACTACTACTACTATTATTATTACTGCTCCAACAATTGTTGCTACTAATACTACCACTACCACCGCTATTTTTACTGCTACCGGTGCTCCTGCTGCTACTACTACTACTACTAATGCTGCTATTACTACCATTACTACTAATACTGCCACTACTCCAACTACTACTACTACTACTACTACTTACCTACTCCTACTACTCGGAATACTACTACAACTACTACAACAACTACTTTTACTACCGCTACTACTATTAGTAATACTATTACTGTTAATATTTCTGTTACTATTACTAATACTACTATAGCTACTCTTACTCCTACTACTGGTACAACTACTCCTACTCCTACTACTGCAACTACAACTACTACTACGTCTACTACTCCAACTACTACTACTCCTACTCCTACTATTCCTACTCCTAATACAACTAATACTATGCCTACAACAACAACAACTACTGCTACTACTACCACCACTAGTACTACTATTATCTACTATTATTAATATGACTTCTACTGCTGATACTACTGCTACTAGTACTACGACTACCATTGCTACTACTACTACTATAACTACTACTTCTACTACTACTTCTACTATGACTACTACTCCTGTTAGTACAACTACTACTTCTACAGTTACTACTACTACTACTATCAGTACTGCTACAACTGTTACTCCAACTACTACTTCTACAATTACTACTACTACGACTATTACTACTACTACCGCTACTGCTACTACTACCAGTACCACTCCTGCTATACTTCAACTGTCGCTACAACTGCTACTATTACTATGAGTAATACTCCTATTACCATTACTATTACTACTTCTACTACTACTAATATTACTACGACTACTACTACTACTACTACTACTAGTACTACCACTACAACAACTACTACTACTACTACTACTACTACTATAACTACTACTATAGTACTACGACACCTACTACTCCTACTGCTACTATTAGTACTACTACTACTACAACAGAAACTACAACAATTACTACTACTGCTACTACTCCTACTACTACTGCTACAATGACTTCTACTACCTCTACAACTACTCCTATTACTACTACTACTACTACTATTGCAACTCCGACTACTACTACTACTCCTACTATTCCTTCTCCGACACATATAACTGCTACTACTCCCACTAATACCAGTACTTATACAACAACTACTACTGCGACTACTACCGCTACTACTACTACTTTTAAGACTACTACTTCTGCTACTAGTAGTACTAATGCCACTACTACTACTGCTATTGCTACTACTACTATCGCGGCTACAGCTAGTACTGCTAATACAATTGCTACTACTACTACTACTACTACTACTACTACTACTACTACTACTACTACTACTACTACTACTACTACTACTACCGCTACTACAACTACTGCTGTTGCTGCTATTGCTGCTATTGCGATAATTATTTCTGCTACAACTACTACTACTGCTCCTATTGCTACAACAATTACTGCTACTACTGCTGCTGCCTCAGCTAGTACGACTACCACTACTACTACTGTTGCTGCTGCTGTTACTAATACAGCTACTAATAATCCTACTGCTACTATTACTACTACTACTACAATGACGACAACAACAACAACTACTACTACTCCTTCTACTACTACTACTACTACTATGACGTCCACTACTACTACTGCTACACCTACTAGAATTACTACTCCTGCTAATACTACTACAAGGACTACTACTCCAACTAATAGTCATTCTCCCACACTTATTCCAACTACTAGTCGCACTACTACCACTACTACTACCCCCACTACCCCCACTGCTACTACTCCCACTACTACTACTACTACAACTGCTACTACTACTACTACTACAACTATTAGTACTACTACTTCTACTTCTACTACTGCTACAACTGCTACTAGTAGTACCACCACCAATGCTACTATAGCTATTACTTCTACAACAACAACAACAACTACTACTACTATTCCAACTACTACTATTGCTGCTACTATTACAGCTACTACTATTGCCACAATTGCTGCCGCTATAACAAATACTACTAGTACAACAAGTACTACTACTACAACCACCACTACTACAACTGCTACAACTACTAACTCTTAGTACTGCTAGTCCTACTACTGCTCCAACTGCCGCCACCACCACTACTACTACTGTTCCTTCAACTACTACTGCTACTACTGCAACTATAATAGCTATTGCTGCTACTACTACTACTACTACTTGCAGTACTACTGTTACTACTACTACTATTACTACAACAACTACTATTGCTGCTGCTACTATTGCTACTACCACAACTACTCTTACAATTGCTACTACTACTACTACTACTTTGATTAGTACAATTGCTATTACTCCTACTAATACTACTCTGCAACCACTAGTATTACTATTAATACTACTGCTACTGCTACTACTAATACTTCTACCGCCACAACTACGGCTAATACTACTACTACTTTCGCTACTACTGCTACTTATGCTACTATTACAACTAGTACTACTACTACTACTACTATTACTACTACTACTAATAATAATAATAATAATAATAATAATAATAATAATAATATTACCGCTGTTGCTCCAACTACTACTACTACCACTACTACTACTCTTGCTATTACGACTATTATGATTACGACTACTACTGCTTCTACTCGTACTACTACAATAACAACAACTACTACTACAACCGCTACTACAGCTACTACTACTACTACTACTATACTATTACTACACTACTACTACAACTACTACGATTGCGACAACTACTACGCCTATTACTACTACTATTGCTATTATTACTACTACTACTGTTGTTGTTGCTGCTACTACTACTACTACTGCTAGTACTACTACTCCTACTACTACTTCCGCTACTACTACTACTCCAACTTGTACTACACTACTACTACTACTTCTACTTATGCTAATGTTACTGCTTCAACTATGACTACTACTACTACTACTACAACTACTACAGCTGCTACTCCTACTACTACAACAAATACTACCACCACTACTACTACTCTTATTACTACTACTACTCCTCCTACGACTACTACTACTACTGCTGCTACTACTACTGCTACTACTACGACTTCTACTAATACTACTACTACTACTACTACTACAGCTGCTGCTGCAGCTACTAGTAGTACTACACTACTGCTACAACTACTACTACTAGCACTGCTACTACTCTGACAACTACAATTATTACTACAATAAATACTACAACTAGTACTACTACTAAAACTCCTTTTGCTACTTCTACTACAACTCCTACAACAATTACTTCTACAACTAATACTACAACTACTACTAATATTACTAACTCGACTACAACTATTCTTGCAACTACTACAACTACCACTCCTAATACTCCTCGCACAACAACTACTACAACTACCACTCCTATCACTACTGCTGCTATGGCTACTACTACTACTCCAACTCCTACTACTACAACTTCTACTACTACAATGACTACTACTGCAACTATTACTTAAACTACTAAAGCTCCAACTATTACTAAAACTACCGTTACAGCTACTGCTACTACTACTACTGTTGCTACTGGCATTGCAACTACAACTCCTATTCCCAAAACTACTATTGCTGCTACTGCTCCTACTACTAGTACTACTCTTAAGACTCCTATGACTTCTACGACTACTACTCAAACTACTACGACAACTACTACACTCCTAGTCCTACTACTACTACAACTACTACAATTACGACTACTCCAACTACTGCTATTTCCCCTACTACTATTACTACTACTACTACTGGTCATACTAATACTATTACTCCAGACACACCTACTACTACTACTACTGCAACAACTGCTACTGTACCTCCTCCTCCTCCTCCTCCTCCTACTACTACTACTATTAGCACTACCACTACTACTACTACTACTACTACTACAGCAACTATTACTACTACTAATACTACTTCTACTAACACTTTTGCTACTATTGTTGCTACTTCTACTACTACTGTTGCTACAAATACTATTACTACTACTTCTACTACTATTATT
This sequence comes from Trichopus zeylanicus subsp. travancoricus, assembly GCA_005019695.1. Classification (NCBI taxonomy): domain Eukaryota; kingdom Viridiplantae; phylum Streptophyta; class Magnoliopsida; order Dioscoreales; family Dioscoreaceae; genus Trichopus; species Trichopus zeylanicus. The sequence goes on along the minus strand of RXID01018382.1, from coordinate 12,197 downwards.
TATATTACTACAACTACTACTATAACTCCAGTTGCGGCTGCTCCTACTACTATAGCTACTGCTGCTGCTGCTACTACTACTATAGCTACTGTTGTTGCTGCTACTACTACTACTATTGCTGCTGCTCCTACTACTGCTGCTACTACTGCTGCTCCTTCTATTGCTGCTACTACTCCTACTCCAACTACTTGTACTAATACTGCTACTACTACTCCTACTACAACTCCTACTACTACTACTATTACTACGACTGCTGCTGCTACTACTTCTACTACTACTACTACTACTACGACTGCTACTACCACTAATGCTACTTCTTCTACTACTATTACTACTACTACTACTCCTCATGCTACACCTATCACTAATACTATAGATACTACTACTACGACTACAACTGCTACTCCTTCTCCTACTGCTCCAGCTCCTTCTAGTACTGCTACTTCTAATACCACTACTACTAATAAGGCGGCTACAACTGTTCCTATCACAACTTCTGCTACTACTACGGCTGCAATTACTACAACTGCTATGACTTCTATGAATACTACGGCTGCTACGACTACTACTACAACTACTGCTCCTACTACTACAACTACAACAACTACTTCTACTACTTCTACTACTACTACTGTTGTTGTTGCTGCTGCTATCACTAATACTACTACAACTACAACTACAACTACTATTTCTACTATAAATACTACTATAACTACTTCTTCTACTACAGCTACTATTTCTACTATGACTACTATTGCAACTGCTTCTTCTACTAGAACTATTGCCATTGCTACTGCTACGCTTACTACTACTACTACGACTACAAGTTTGACTCTTGCTACTACTGCTACTACTGCTACTATTATAAATACAGCAGCTTTTGCAACTATTGCTACTACTACTACAACTACTAGAGTTGCCATGACTACTACCACTAATACTTCTACTACTATTGCTACCTCTACTATAATTTCTACTAGTACTAAAGCTACTACTGCAACACTACGACTGTTACTACTGCTACTACTGCTATTATCGCTACTACTAGTACTACTACAACAACTACTACTACTACTATTACTACTACTACTACTACTACTACTACTACTAATAATAATAATAATAATAATAATACTATTACTACTACTAGTACTATTATTACTACTACTACTACTACAACAGCTAATAGTACTACTACTACCTCTACTACTAATACTACTGCTACTGACCCTACTACTAATACAACTGGTACTCCTACGACTACTACTTCTGCTACTACAACTGCTGCTATTATTCCCACTTTCGCTACGATAACAACTACCAAAAGTACTCCTACTACTACTACTACTGCTACTTCAACTACTGCTACTCCTACAACTCTGTTGTTGCTCGTACTACTACTTCTACTACTCCTACTACTACTATTACAACTACTTTTGCTACTTCTACGACTACTGCTACTACAACTCCTACTAATACAGCTCCAACGACTATTACTATTGATACAAGCGCTCCCAAAGGTACAGCAGTACGATAACAACTACTACAGTTCCTAATACCATGACTGCTACTACCATAACTACTAAAGCTCCTACTTATACTACCACTACTACCTCAGTAGCTAGTATTATACTCCAACTACTACAGCTACTACTACCACTTCTACTTCTACTGTTGCTATTGTTACTCCTACTACTAAAACTACTGCTACAACTTTTCCTACTACTCCAACTACTACTACTACTTCTGCTACTGCTACTACTACTACTACTTCTACTACAGCGGCTACTATTAATGCTCCCAATACTACTTCTACTACTATTGCAACCACTATGACTTCTGGTACTACTTCTCCTACTACTACGAATGCTATGACTACAACAAATACTACAACTACTACTTCTTTTATTACTTCTACCACTACTGCTGCTACTACTGTTACTACGACTTCTGCTATGACTACAACTACTGCAACTTGTGCTACAATTCCTACTTCTACTAGAACTACAACTACTACTAGGTCTACTTCAACTATTGCTACTGCTTCTACTACTACTACTCCTTCTACTACCATAGCTACTACAGCTACTGCTACTACTACTACTACTGTTGCTGCTACTGATACTACTGCTACTACTACCACTAGTACTACTACAGCTGCCATAATTTCTGCTTTTGCTGTAACTACTACTTCTCAGACTACTACTACTTCAGCTACTACTACTACTGCTGCTACTACTACTACTACTACTACTAATATTACTACTACTACTACTACTACTATTACGACTATTACAACTACTATTACTACCACTACTACAACTACTACTACTTTTACTACTATTACTACTACTACTACTACTACTACTACAACAACAACAACAACAACTACTACTACTACTACTACTTCTTCTTCTTCTTCTCCTAATACTATTACTTCTGCAACTATACCTACTACTATAGATACTACTATGGCTGTTACTATTGCTGCGACTATTATTACTGCGACTACTGATACTACTGCTACTACTAGTACTACTTCTACTTTTGCTACTATGGCTTCTTCTACTAATACTTCAACTATTATTATAGCTTCTACTACTACTTTTGCAACTACTACCAACACTACTGCTACAACTACTACTATTGTAGCTACTAATACTACTGCTACTACTACTACAACTACTACTACAACAACAACTACTACTACTGCAACTGCTAGTACTAATACAACAATAACTACAACTACTACTGCTGCTACAACTACTATTACAGCTACTATAATTACTACTACTACTACTACTGTGACTACTACTACAACAACAACTGCTACACTAATAGTTCTGTTATTGTTGCCGCTACTACTACTACTACTACTACAATTGCTATTAATACTACTGCTACTGCTGCTGCAACTACTACTAGAACAACAACTACTACTTCTATTACAACCACAACTCCTACAACTTATCCAACTGCTACTACTGCTACTCCTACTACTGCTATTACTACTACTGCTGCTACTACTACTGCTACAACCACTACTGCTACTACCATTACTCCTACTACAGGTACTCCTACTACTAGTATTGCTACAACAAATACAACAACTACTACTACTGCTTCTCCTGCTACTACTTCTAATAATACTACTACCGCCACAAATTCTACTACTTCTACTGTTGCTGCTCCTACTACTACTTCTAGTAATAATTCTATAGACACTAATGCTACTGCTTCTGCTGTTGCTGCAACTACTACTAATACAATTACTGCGGCTACCACTATTGATACTACTAAAACTTCTTCTACTACTTTTGCTACTCCTGCTTTTGCTACTACAACTACTACTGCTATAACTACTACTGCTACTTGTACCACTACTGCTAGTACTACTGCTACTACTGTTGCTGCTGCTTTTTATGCTACTAATTTTGCTATTACCGCGACAACTACTACAACTACTACCACCGCAACTTCTCCTCCCACTACTACTACTGTTGCTACTACTACTATAACTAATACTACAACAGCTACAGCTATTATAACTGCTACTACTACTGCTACTACTACATCTACTACTACTACTGCAACCACTACTACGACTACAACGACAAATGCTACTACTACTACAATTACTACTACTACGGATACTACTACCACTACTACTGCTACTACTATTATTTCTGATAGTACTGTTGTTGTTGCTACTGCTAGTACCACTACTGCAACTGCTACTACCACTACTACTACTATAACTACTACTACTTCTACTACTACTACTGCTACTACTGCTACTAGTACTACGACTACTACTATTACTACTGCTGCTGCTGCTACAACTACTACTCTTACAACTTCTCCAACTCATACAATAATTGCTACAAGTATTATAGCAACTACTACAATTGCAGCTTGAACTACTACTACTTTTAGTACTACTTCTACGATTACTACAACAACAACAACTACTACTGAAACTGATACTACAACAACAACTACTACTACTACTACTAGTTCTACAAAAACTACTTCTACAGCTACTACTACTATTACTACTTCTACTACTACTGCTACTGTTACACATACTACTACTCCTACTGCAACTACCACTACTATTACTACAGCTGCTACTACTACTACTACTACTACCGTGACTACCACAACTACAACAACTACAACTACTACTCCTACTGCTAGTACTACTACGACCACTTCAATTGCTGCTACTGCTAGTAGTACTACTACTGCTACTACTATAATAACAACAACAACAACTGCTACTACTGCTACCATACAACTTCTAGTACTACTTCTACTTCTGCTTCTACTCCAACAACTACTTCTTCTACTACACTGCTACAGCTACTGCTACTACTCATGCTACTACTAGTATAATGACCACCACTACTACTACTAATAGCTCTACTACAACAACAACTACTACTGCTACTACAACTAAACTATTACTAAAATGACTTCTACTATTACTTAAACTACTACTACTCCTACAAATATTACAACTAGTACTACTACTACTACTACTACCTCTGCTATAACTACTACTACTGCTACTCCTTATAATACTACTACTACGACTGCTATTATTACTACAACTATTAATACGGCAACCACCACGACTACTACTACTATTGCAACTACTACCACTATTTCTACTCCTACTCATAAAATAATTTCAACCATTACTTCCGCTACTAGTATTACTACCGCTACTACTACTTATATTACTGCTGCTACTATTACTACTACTACTGCGACTACAACTACAACTACTACTACTCCTACTGCCACTATGACTACTACTACTCCTGCTACTACTACTACAACTCCTACTTCTACTCTTGCTACTGCTACTACCTATACCACTACTAATACAGCTACTACCACAAAACTACCACTAAAATGACTACTACTACAACCATTGTTGTTGCTACTCCAACAACTACTGCCATTACTACTATTAATACCACCACTGCCACTACTACTACTACTACAACTACTCCAACTGTTTCTACTACTACTACAACTACTACTACTACCTCTACTATGACTACTGCTACGACTACAAGTACTTCTAATGCTACTACAACTCTTACTACTATTACTACTAGTACTACTATTGTTGCTGCTAGTTAATCTACTACTACTACTACTAATACAATTTCTACTACTACTAGTACTCCAATATCTACAACTACTTCTTCCACTAATACTATGACTCCTCCTACCATAACGATAACTATCAACACAAGCACTACTACAGCTACTATTACTGCTACTACTACTGCTACTACCACTATTACTACTACTACTATTACTACTACTACTACTGCAAGTACAACAACTACTAATATTAATACTACAACAACAATAACAACTATTATTACCAGAACCGCTACTTCGACAACTACTATAACTACTACCAGTACTACTACTACTCTAGCTACGACTACTACTACTGCTACTACTACCCCTGCTACAACTACTACAACTACTACTGCTATTGTTGCTACAGCAACTACCTCTACTACTACTAATACAACTACTACTACTACAATACTACAACAACTAATACTAGAAGCACTGCTACAACTTGAACAACTACTACTATTATTATGATTATTACTTCCACTACTACTACTACCACTGCAAATACACCAACTATTACTAGTACTACTACTATTGCTACTACTACTACTACTACTATTACTATTGCTACTATGACTACTACGTCTACTACCACTACTACTACAACTACTAGTACTCCTACTGCTTCAATAACTACTCTTACTAATACTACAACTTGTAGTACTGCTACTATCGCTACATCTTCGACAGCTACTACTACTACTACTACTACTACTACAACTCCAGCTGCTATGACTACTATTGCTTCGGCTACTCCTACTACTACTGGTACTATTACTGCTACTAATACAACTATAACTACTGTTGCTACTACTACTACTCCAACAATAACTACTACTACTACTATGACTACAACTTCTAGTACTACTTCTACTTCTACTTCTACAATAACTACTAGCACTACACTACTACCGCTACTACTACACTCCTACTACTACTAGTATAATGACTACTACTACAACTACTGCAACTATTGCTACTACTACTATCTCTACTGCTGCTACTACTACTACAGCGAGAACAACTACACTACTACAAAAACTACTTACACTATTACTTCAACTACTCCTACTCCCACTACTATTACTACTAGTACTACTACAACAGCAGCTACTACTTCTACTTCAACTACTACTACTGCTACTACTTTTTCTACTACTACCACAACTGCAATTAACATTGCTACTATTACTATGACAACTACAGCAACTACTACTACCTCTACTACTACAACTACTATGACTACTATGACTACTACTACTACTACTACTACTGCCACTACAACTACTACTACTATTTCTAATCCAACTCCTAAAATAATTTCTACCATTACTTCGGCTATTAGTATTACTACCACTACTATTACTTATATTATTGCTACTACTACTTCTTCTACTACTATGACAACTACAACTACTACTTCTACTCCTTCTACTACTACTACTACTACTACTCATCGTGCTACTACTACAACAACTACTACTGTTACTACTAGTACTAATATAGATACTAAACACTACACTACTACTACAACTACTACTATAAGTTTTGCTACTACTCCAACAGCTACGACCATTATTACTATTAATACTACTACCACTACTACTACTACTACTACTACTAGTATAACTACTCCAACTATTTCTACTAGTACTACTACAACTATTACTACAACTTCTATTACTATTACTACTACTACTGCTTCTACGATGACTATTGCTACTACTACAAGTACTCCTTCTGCTACTACAACTACTCTTACTAATACACCTACTACTACTACTATTGTTGCTGCTACTTCGTTACTACTACTACTACTAGCACTCCTTCTACTACTACTACTTCTACTTCTACAACTACTTCTTCCACTAATATTGTGACTCCACCTCCTACCATAATTACAACTACAAATACAAGTTTTACTACTGCTAATACTACTATTACTTCAACTATTACTACCTCTACCTCTACTACTACAATTACTACTACTACTACTGCTGCTGTTGCTGCTACTACTACTACGGCTACTATTACTATAACTATTACTACCACTACTAAAACTACAACAACTACTACTCCTACTTCTACAATAACTACTACTACTACTACTACTACGGTGACAACAGCTACTTCTACTACTACTACAACTACTATCAGTATTAATACTACTCCTTCTACTACTACTACTATTAGTACTACTACTCCAGCTTCAACTACTAAAACTACTACTGCTACTGCTGCTACTGTTACTACTTCTATTACTACTAAGACAACTACTACTATTATACTACTACACAACTACTACTACAAGCGCTGCTACTACTCCAACCACCACTATTATTACTACTATTAATACTACCACTACTACTGCTACTACTACTACTACTACTACTACAAATTCACCAACTTTTTCTACTATTACTACAGCTATGACTGCTTCTCTTACTATTACTACTCTGACTACTATGTCTACTTCCACTATTGGTACTACTACTAGTACGCCTGCTGCTATTGCAACTACTCTTACTAATACTACTACTAGTACTACTACTATTGCTACTTCATCTACTGCTACTACTACTAGTACTAATACTACTACTACAACAACTACTACCACTACTATGCGACTCCTCCTCCTACTATAAGAAAACTACCAATACGACAATTGCTACAGCTACTACTACTACAACAACAACAACAGCTACTGCTGCTGCTACTACTACAACAACAACTACTACTAATACTATAATCACTACTACGATTACTACTACTATTGCAACAACTACCAATACAACCAATACTACCACTAATACTACAACTACAACTACTATTGCTACAACTACTACTGCTACACATTCTACTATTACTACTACTGCTACTCATATTACTTCTACTATTGCTACAACTACTTTTGCTACTATTGCTACTACTACAACTACTACCACCACTACTATAACTAATACTCCAACTACTGCTATTACTATTGCTACTACTACTATTATTGCTACTTCCACTACTGCTACTACCACTACCACTAGCACTACAACTGCAACTCCTACTACTACTACTACTTCTTTTGCTACTCCTATTACTCCTCCTCCTCTTACTACTACTACTTTGCTAATAATACTTTTGTGACTACTGCAATTACTACTACAGCTTCTACTTTTGCTACTACTATTCCAACTCCATCCCCTACTTCTGCCACTATTTCAATTACTACAACTTCTTCAATTGCTACTATGACTTCTACTGCTACAACAACTACAACTACTATTACTACTATTACAACCGCTACCACTACTACTACTACTACTACATCCACTACTACAGCAACTACAAGTTGTGGTAATAGTAATAGTTGTAGTGGTTGTCTTGGCTGTAGTAGTTGTAGTAGCAGAAGTAGTAGTGGTAGTAGTAGTTGTTTTTGTTGTTGTAGTAGTAGTAGTAGTAGCAGAAGTAGTACCAGAAGTAATTGCAAATATGGTGTTAGTAGTAGTAGTAGCAGTTGTAGTAGTAGAAGTAGTTCTAGTAGTAGTAGTAGTTGTAGTAATAGTAGTAGTAGCAGTAGTAGTAGTAATAATAATAGTAGTAGTGGTAATAGCGTTAGTAGTAGTAGTAGTGGTAATAGCGCTAGTAGTAGTGGTGGTGGTGGTGGTAGTAGCATAAGTAGCAGTAGACACTATTGCAGAACTATAAGTAGTAGTTCCAAAAGTAGAAGCAGAATTGGTAGTAGTAGTAATAGAAATTTTAGCTGTAGTAGTAGTCATAGTAACAATGCTAGTAGTAATAGTAGTAGTAGTAATAGTTCTACTAGCAAAAATAATAGCAGTAGTAGCCATAATAGTAGTAATAGTTGTAGTAGTAGTAGCAGGATTAGTAGTAGCAATTGTCGTGATAGTAGCTACAGCAGTAACTGCAGCAATAGTGGTAATAGTAGTTGCAATTGTGGCGGTTACATTAGTAGTAGCAATAGCAGTAGTAGAAGTAGTAGTTGTAGCAGTAATAGTAGCATCAACATTACTAATAGTAGTAGTAGCAGTTACAGTAGAAGTAGTAGTAGTAAGACGAGGAGGAGGAGAAGCAGTAGTAGTAGCAGCATTAGTAGTAGTGGTAGCAGTAACTGTAGTAGTAGTAGCAGCTGTAGTAGTAGTAGTAGTAGTAGTAGCAGTAATAGTTGTCATAGTAGTAATAGTAATTGCAATAGTAGTAGTAGCAATTGCACTAGTAGTAGTAGTAGTAATAGCAATAGTAGTATTTTTACTAGTAGTAGTAGTGGTGGCAGAAGTAGCAGCAAAAGTAGTAGTAGCAGTGGTAGTAGTAATAGTTGTTGTAGTATTAGTAGTAGCAGTAGTGGTAGCAGGTGCTGTTGCAACAACAACAGTAGTAGTAGTAGTAGTTGCGGTAGTAGTACTAGTAGTTGAAATAGCAATTATAGTACAAGCAGTAGTAGAACCAGCAGAGGTAGAAGTTGTGGCAGTCATAGGATTAGTAATAGTAGTAGTAGTATCATTAGCGAAAATAATAGTAGTAGTGTTAGTAGTAGTAGTAGCAGCAGAGTAGTGTTTGTGGTAGTAGTAGCAGCAACAGCAATAGAAGCAGTTGTCATAGTAGAAGTAGCAAAAAGTAGGTGTCATAATTATAGTGGTAGTAACAGCAGCAGCAGCAATATTAGTAGTTGTAATAGTAGTAGTTGTAGTATTAGTATTGGTAGTAGTAGTCATGGTTGTAAGACGTGAAGTAGGAGTAGTAGTATTATCAGTAATAGTGGTTGGAGTAGTTGTAGTGGTAGTCATAGTTGTAGTAGTAGTAACTATTCTAATTGTAGTAGTAGCAATAGAATGAGTAGCAGTAGAAGTAGTTGTAGCATTTGTACTAGTAGTAGTAGTAGTAGCAGCATTTCCCACAATAGCAGCAACTATAGTAACAGTAATAGTAGTAGTAGCAGTAGTAGTAGTAGTAGTAGTAGGATCAGTAGTATGCATAGGAGTAGGAGGAGGAGTAGTAGTAGTGCTAGTCAGAATAGAAGCGATAGTCGGTGTAAGGGTAGGAATGGACTAGTTGTACTAGTAGTAGTGGTAGTAGTAGTAGTAGTAGCAGCAGCTGTAATTGTTGTAGTAGCAGTTGTAGTTGTAGTATTAGTAGTAATGATAGTAGCAGTAGTAGTGGTAGTAGTAGTACTAGTTATTGTTATTCTTGTCATATTAGTAGTAGCAGTAGCAATTGTTGTAGTAGTACAAGTAGTAGTAGTAGCAGAAGATATAGTTGTAGTAGTAGCAGTTGTTGTAGTAGTTGTCATTGTTGTTATTGTTATTGTTGTAATAGCTATCATTATAGGGGTAGTATTATTTTTAGTATTTGTAGTTGTAGCAGTCGTTGTAGCATCAACTGAAGTAGTACTAGAAAAAGGAGTAGTCGTAGTAGTGCTAGTAATTGTAGTAGTAATAATAGATGTAGTAGTAATAGTTGTTGTTGTAGTTATATTAGTAGTAGTTGTTGTGCTGGTGGTGATGGTAGTAGTAAAAGAAGTAGCAGTAGTAGAAAGTAGTAGTAGTAGCTAAGTAGTAGTAGCTATAGTAGGAGAATTAGGAGTAGTAGAAGTAGTAATAGTAGTTGTAGTAGTAGTTGTCGAAGTAGTTGTTGTTGAAGTAATAGTTGGAGCATTAGGAGTAGTAGTTGTTGTTGTAGTAGTAGAACCAGTAGTAGCAGTCACAGTACTAGTAGGAGCTGCAGTAGTAGTAGTAGTAGTCACAATATTAGTAGTTGTAGTTAGGGCAGTAGTAGTAGTCATAGCACTAGTCGTAGTCGGAGTAGAATTAGTTGTAGTAGCAGTAGTAGCAGTAATAGTAGAAGTAGTAGTAGCAGTTGAGTAGTAGTTGTAGTAGTTGTGCATGTATTAGGAGTAGCAGTAGAAGTACCAGTAGTAGTAGTCACAGTCATAGTACGAAGAGGAGTAGTATTAGTAATAGTGGAAGTTATAGTTGGAGTATTAGCAGTTGTAGTAATAGTAGTAGTAGTTGTTGTTGTTGTAGCAGAAGTGGGAGTAGTAATTACATAAGTAGCAGTAGCAGTAGTACCAGTAGTAGTAATTGCAGTCATAGTAATAGTATTAGTAGTAATAGTAGTGGAAGATGTAGTTGGAGTATTATGTGGAGGAGGAGGAGTAATAGTAGCAGTTGAAGCAGAAGTAGTAGTAGTGGTTGTTGTAGTAGTAGTAGCAGTAGTAGTAGTATCAACAGTAGTAGTAGTTGTTGTTATACAAAAAGTAATTGTATTAGTAGTTGTAGTAGTAGTAGTAATAGTAGTAGTAGGAGTAGAAGTTGCGGTAGTAGCTAAAGTAGCCGAAGTAGTAGTAGAAGTAGGAATAGTAGTAGGAGTAGAAGTAGTTATGGTAGTAGTAGTAGTAGCAGCAGGAGTGGCAGTTATCAGTACTAGTAGTAGTATTAGTAGAAGTAGTAGTAGTAGTAACAATATTAGTAGCAGTAGTTTGAGTTCTGCTGGTAGTAGCAATTGTAGTAGTAGCGACAACCACAACAGCAGCCGTTGTAGAAGTCGTAGAGGTAGCAGAAGTTGTTTCAGTAGTAGTAGGAGTAGTAGTAGCAGTACATGTAGTAGTAGCAGTAGTAGTAGTAGTAGCAGTAGTGGTAGGAGTCCTAGAAGTTGTAGCAGTAGTAGTAGAAGTAGTAGTAGCAGCAGCAGTAATAGCTGTTGTTGTAGTACTAGTAGCAGTCGAGGTAGTGGTTGTTGAAGTTATATTTGAAGTATTACGAATAGTAGTAGTAGTAGTAGTAGTAGAAGCAGTAGTAGCAGTTGTTGTAGTAGTAGGAGCAGCAGCAACAGCAACAGTAGTAGTAGTTGTAGCTGTAGTTAGGGCAGTAGTATTTGTAGCAATAGTAGTTGTATTAGTAGTAGTTGTCGTAGTGGTAGTAGTAGTCAGAGTTGAATTAGTAGTAGTAGTAGTAGTAGTAGTAGTAGTAGTAGTAGTAGTAGTAGTAGTAGTAGTAGTAGTAGTAGTAGTAGTAGTAGTA
>RXID01018379.1:0-12824 GCA_005019695.1 Trichopus zeylanicus subsp. travancoricus | reverse complement strand
TAGGCTCGTCCTCTTGCTAGGCTTTGACTTCTTATTCTATAGCTCTAGCTACTACTGTACTATACAACAGGATTCTACTTTCCTGTATTAGCTACTACTTTCCTATCTTGGAAAAAGAAAGTACTGCATTGCTTCAACTTAAATGAAGAAACCTACAATCTGGCTGATGAGGTAATGCTTTTCCCTAACACAAAGAATGAAAAGCCTTATGTCATGATTATCAAGAAGATTTTCCAAGACAAGGATGGAAAAATATGCTTTACTGGGCAATGGTTATATCGCCCAGAAGAAGCACGCCTGATTGATGGGAGTACAAGGAGATTCAGGGATACTAGGGAACTCTTTTATAGTTTCCACACTGATATAATCCCTATAGAATCTATCATGCACAAATGTGTAGTTCATTACATCCCACGAAACAACCAGCTGCCACTCCGCACAAAGCATCCCGGATTCATTGTGCAGGAAATTTATGACCACACTCAGAAGATTCTAAAGGACCTAGTGTCCAATGACTATGACATGAAAAAGCAATGTGAAATTGGGCTCCTGATCGAAAGGACAACCGCACTGCTGGGCAAACACCCAGAAGCCTTCACCAATCCGGCTAGCAGCTTGTAGAACACTCACAACACCAAGGCGAAGCATCTACACTCCAACGCAACAGCAAGCGGAAAGATCAGCAGCACAGGAGAAGAAAATCGCCCACAAAGGGGTACATACTGCATGCACCAAACAATGCAAAAGGTGAAAATCCATTGCCCCAAATGCAAGCTTATACAGGAGCAACGATATTATATTGCATGGTGCGAGGGAGAAATTGAGCGACTGATGAAAGAAGTCGAAGGGAGAGCACAGGAGTTAGAAGCAGACCTGCACAAACACTATAATGAAAAGGAAGAAAAATCGGCAGCAGGACCAGCGAAAGAACAAGAACATACCAATGTTCTATTCCAAGCAAGTGCAATAGACAGAGCAACCCAGCTCAACTCAGAACCAAGAATGGTAAACAACATGCTCTACAGTATGCTTATTGTACTTGAAATACCAAATCTTCCCAGGTTCCAAGTACAAGCAATACTAGACACAGGAGCTATCACGTGCTGTATTGATGAAGCATCGGTACCACCCGAAGCACTGGAGCCAAGTAATTGCATCGTACAAGTCAACGGAGTCAACTCTCAACAAATGACGAACAGGAGACTCAAGCAGGGAAAGATGTACATCGGAGAAAGCAGCTTCCAAATCCCCTGCACATACAGTTTCCAAATGAAGATAGGGAATGGAATCCAATTCATTATAGGATGCAACTTCCTGCAAACTATGCATGGGGGAGTATGTATACAAGGTAATATGGTTACCTTTCATACGACCCCTGTACTAGCAATGGCCACAGCCGTGGAAAATCTGGAGGCCACCAGCAGACGAAAGCGCGGTGGGGGAAAGGCCCTAGTACCAGCAGGTGGCACCCCACTGTACAAAGCCACTCACCCGTAGCAGGCGGAGCGTGGTGGGAAGTATAGCTACCATTGACCCGGAGGTTAGAACCGCCTCTCCTACGGGCTTTGCTGGGTACTCCTCTTGTGCCAGGGGAGCAGTACTTGTTGTTGGGGTAATGGAACTTTGCCCGTTGTTATGCCTAGTGCACCCTTCCTTTTGCGGTTGGTATCCTTCTTCGAGTTCCTGCAGAACATATATGACCTCATTTTGTATGAGTGGGCGGAGGGAGTTGTGGAGGTTCTGAGGATCCTCCCCTTCTGAGATGCTGTATATTGCATCACTCTGGTCCTCTCCTTCCTGCACAGATATTAAGTCATAATTATCTAGAACATTTAGTTGCTCGAAGATGGCAACCCTCTTTACGTTCTTTCTGTCATTGGGGCATTCTCTGGCGAAATGCCCCATGTCTCCGCAGAGGTAGCACTTGCAGCGTCTGTTGCGCACAAGGTGCTTCCTTCTCTCAATGCGCACGTGGGTGTCGTGCGGCTCTCCTTTGTATGTCTTCGCCTTTCTGACCCCGTACTTCTTTTCTGTGGTGTAGTAGCCTGGGATCAGGATCTTGCTGCGGAAGGAAAGATCCTTGAGGGATCTTTTGAATGCAGCATCTTTGCATTCCTCCTCCAGGTATTTGTAGGTGAATAGTATCCTGGGTATCACCCCGATGTTTACTCCAGGATACCTCTGATCGAAGGCCGCCTTCATTCTACGACCAATGTCTCCTGGCATTTTTAACCAGAACTTCTCAGATAGCTCCGTGCCTATAAACAACCTTCCAGTTTTGGTAGCTAACCTGAGTTAGTCATTCATGTATAAAAGGATATCTTTCATGTTTGTACATGAAAGTCTTTCCAAGTCCCGGTATGCCGTGTCTTGAGCCAAGGTTGAACCTTGGGCTGGATCCTCCAATGAGAAGACCCTTCTCATCTGGGAAAGGATGTTTTGAGTGCCATCCCTTCCTCCTCCGGCTGCAATAATGGCTTGGTATTCTGCGCCATATAGCATACGCCATTGCACCCATGCAAGCCTGGCTGTTTCCCCTAGGAGGTTTTCCATGTATTCAATCTTGTCTCGCGCATCAGTGAATCCTTGCGCGGCAACATGGTTCCTTGTGATGGTTTCCCATCTTGCAAATGTTTCCTCAAATAGCCCGAGCTGTTCGGGTATTATCAAGAGGCCTCCTTCGTTCTGCTGTGCGGACGGTAGGGTCCATATTTCATTGCTGAAGCCTCTTCGGAAACTACCTTGGTTCTGCTGTCCAGACTCCGTTGTTGTTCTGGATATTGCTGGAGTCGTGTTGGCCACTGGTGGGTAACCTGGGGGTCCTGGTTCCATTGAAGCATCTGTGGGGGGCATGTACGGCCCGCTCGGAGATGTTGCCGAGGTTAGTGTACTTGTGTACAACCTCTCAGATAGCCTTTGGGCTAGTTTCCACAGGGCAGGGTACTCCATCTGCGGTACTTCCTCTTCGATGCCTGCTGCAATAACATTAGCACTATGAGGGGGACAAGTGTTACCTTCTTCCTCATGCTTTTCAGAAGGTATGCTGGCTGGTTCCTCCTCATTAGGCTCTTTCTTGTCATCTTCGTCTCCCCATCCAGTTGGTTCGGGGGGGCCATAGTAGAATGACTCCGGGGGAGTGTATTTGACATAGTAGTCGTACTTCCCACTAGGCTCTCCTAGTGTGTCCCAGACTTCATCTGGTTGTTGGGAAAGCACGTCCCTTCTGCCTTCAGGAGGATCTTCGTCCTCGTCGGGATATACATCCCACTTTGGAGCTCTGATTGGATATTCCATCTCTCCTTCTCCTTCAGGGAACCCCTCTTTGCAGAGCTGATGAAAGTAACTTTCGTCATCACTTTCCTCTTCAGCTTCTTCATCTTCCTTTAGCAGGATGGCCAGTATATGAGGAGTCCTGAGCTCCTCTTCATCATTGAATGCCTCCTCATCTCTTGGGAGGTAGCAGGATCTTCTTGGCATTTCTGTCGGCTTGTAGCTTCCGAACCACAGAGAGATGCTCCCATCAAGGAGGCTTCTGCTCATGACCTCCTCAGGTTGAGTTGGTGTGGAGAGCTTCGTTGGCCGGACAGTCCAGCTACTTTTCTGTATTAGCTATGATACTTCATAAAGAAGTATAGTAGCAAATACAGGAAAGTAGAATCCTATTGTACAGTACAGTAGTAGCTAAAGCTACGGAATAAGAAGTCAAAGCCTAGCAAGAGGACAAGCCTAGCCAAAGGACGAGCTACCAGCCTATGACAGCGACGTCTTTTGGAGTCTTCTGTAAAGGCTATGCCTTAGGATATAAAGGCTATGCCATAGGATAAGATATCTTTTGGAGTCTTCTATAAAGGCTACGCCTTAGGATATATAGGCAACGCCTAGGACAAGACTTCCCTTGGAGTCTTATGTAAAGGCTATAGGCCTACTCTAGTATAGGATACTATTATGCTGATGTAAGCGCTTAGCTCATATCACCAGCTGATGTGAGCGCTTACATCGCCGTGCCCTCTATATAAGGGCACGCCTCCATTGTAAATGATCATCCAAGCATCCAAGTATTGAAAGCAATCAAAGTATCGTGTGAATTTAGCAAGAAGAATCCGAGAGTTTCTCCATATCTTCTCCTTATTTCTTGTTGCTACTTTCGTTCTTGAAAAGAGCTTACGACACCTTGAACACTTCGGCGAGCATCGCCGGCGTTAGGAAGGTCGATTTCATGGTATCAGAGCTAGCTAAAGATATGGCGGAGTAGAACCCCCAAGAGGTCAAGGTGCGAAGAGTGCGAGGTAAGGGTCGTAATTACCCAAATCCTGATTTTCACTACTGTGTTCAGATTTTGTGTTAAGAATCCATAAGTGCTATCTTTTTCCTTTGTGGTATGTTACGGATTAGAATTAAGCATGGTTTTTACTGACTGGGTGAAGAGCTTTGTGTAAGGAAAAAGGACAGGTCCTAACTTGGCAGTGAAGGCGAGTGGCTGTGAGTAAGCCCAAGGGCACACCTGTATGATCCTGAAGCATTGCTTTAATCTAGTAAGGAATTGCCATGTTTAACCTAATACTGGAATTTATCCTTGGGAAATTATGGTAACTGTGAACTTTTTAGCCCATATGTCTGAAGCATGGGAAAAATCCATTCAGGAAGGGTATGAACGTTCCCGAACCTCTAGCCTTGAGTATCTTGACCTTGCTTTAGTAACAAAAGTTTCCACCAACCAACTAGCTCACAATTTGTCTGTTATTTACGACAAAACCTGTATTGCATCAAAAGTTAACTTGAAGAACTTAAAACAACTCTTTAAACTGCATCAAGCAAGCACTGGAGTCCTTGAACAAGCCCTCAGAAGACTAAAAGTTGCCAGAAGTCTAAGCAGCATCATGGAAATCCTAAGGGAATCCATGATACATGCCCAGGGGTCTCTGTACCTCGGTACATGGACTTCTTATCGGATGAAAGTGATGACTAGCAGGATGAGGTGGAGGACCCAAGAGGAACGCTTACTGCAGCATGAGATGATACTTCAGGAAGAAGAAGCACAAAACAGCACCACCTGTCCTATCCAGAAAAGAGATAACTATCTCACGGAGGAGACAAATCTGCTCCCTCAGCAACTTTGCCTCCATCCCTCACGGGATGATAAAGAAGAGTCAAAAGTGAGCAAGGAATCTATACCTTCTTCAAAAGATAGTGAAGAGCATAACCTGCCAAATGAAGAGATGGAACCTCTAGGTGAGAAGGAGCCACCACAAGCAAAGCTAAGAAGGGAAGCACCAAGCATGACCAACTCTGAAGAGGTAACAAACCCCCATGGTATGCTAAATCAAATGACTACACTCTTTATGCTAGAAATCGAAGACAAGCACCAAAGCTGCCCTCACTATGAAAGGGAATCACTACAGCAACTCCACTGCGGGCAGTGCAAACAGACGATTAAAGAGCAGCACGGCTACATCTCATGGTGCGAAGAGGAGATCGCCCAGCTACAAGAAACACCGCAAGATCCAAACACTGCAAATCTAAAGAAGGCCAGGAAAAAGAAGAGAGATATTCTTACACCTGCTATGACGAATCAATAACCAGGAGGACCGAGAAAGGTCACAGAATCCGACATTCCAGAAGGGGTTGTGTTTAACCCCCTTCCAGATAAAGGAGGCATCCATGCCTTTGGCAAGAAGGAGGAATGGGATACCCTAGGGGAACCCAATGGTAAGTTTGATTATTATGTCCAATACTCACCACCCCCATCATTCTACTTGCCCTTTCCCAAGGCCAGCGAAGCTACTGGCTGGAACGATGATGAAGGATCGACTGACGGAAAGAAACCTGCCAACTCCTCTCTAATCAATGAAGCAAATGGCCCGCAGGATGCTACAACAACAGAAGCTGAAAGACTCCGTCTGGAGGAAGTCAACCACGGAGAGGTCAAAGAGGGATATCAACCTCAGGAACCATTTCCTGCCAAAAGCACCAATCCCCCAAGCAAACCTTCACAAACTAAAGTCCGTCAAGACAAGGAGGCATATCACCTTCGACCACAAGAAGAGAGGGATAAATGTCAGGGGAAGAAGCAGAGGAAAAAGAAAGTACTGCATTGCTTCAACTTAAATGAAGAAACCTACAATCTGGCTGATGAGGTAATGCTTTTCCCTAACAAGAACATACCAATGTTCTATTCCAAGCAAGTGCAATAGACAGAGCAACCCAGCTCAACTCAGAACCAAGAATGGTAAACAACATGCTCTACAGTATGCTTATTGTACTTAAAATACCAAATCCTCCCAGGTTCCAAGTACAAGCAATACTAGACACAGGAGCTACCACGTGCTGTATTGATGAAGCATCGGTACCACCCGAAGCACTGGAGCCAAGTAATTGCATCGTACAAGTCAACGGAGTCAACTCTCAACAAATGACGAACAGGAGACTCAAGCAGGGAAAGATGTACATCGGAGATAGTAGCTTCCAAATCCCCTGCACGTACAGTTTCCAAATGAAGCCAGGGAATGGAATCCAATTCATTATTGGAAGCAACTTCATGCGAACAATGCATGGGGGAGTATGTATACAAGGTAATACGGTTACCTTTCATACTACCCCTGTGCAAGCGGAGAAGGCCACAGCTGTGGACGATCTGGAAGAGGCCCTAGTACCAGCAGACGGCACCCCACTGTACAATGCCACTAACCCGTAGCAGGAGGAGCGTGGTGGGAAGTATAGCTACCACTGTCCCGTAGCAGGCGGAGCGTGGTGGGATGTATAGTAGCTAATACAGGAAAGTAGAATCCTGTTGTACAGTACAGTAGTAGCTAAAGCTACGGAATAAGAAGTCAAAGCCTAGCAAGAGGACAAGCCTAGCCAAAGGACGACCTACGAGCCTATGACAGCGACGTCTTTTGGAGTCTTCTGTAAAGGCTATGCCTTAGGATATAAAGGCTATGCCTCAGGATAAGATATATTTTGGAGTCTTCTGTAAAGGCTACGCCTTAGGATATAAAGACTACGCCTAGGACAAGACTTCCCTTGGAGTCTTATGTAAAGGCTATAGGCCTACTCTAGTATAGGTTACTATTATGCTGATGTAAGCGCTTAGCTCATATCACAAGCTGATGTGAGCGCTTACATCACCGTGCCCTCTATATAAGGGGCACGCCTCCATTATAAATGATCATCCAAGTATCCAAGTATTGTAAGCAATCAAAGTATCGTGTGTATTTAGCAATAAGTATCGTGCGCCTCTCGTGTTGTTGGAGAAGCTTGTCCAGCCGTTCAAGGCTGTCGCCTGGTTCTCTTCACTGGGGTTGTTGCCTGAATGCCTCAAGTACTAATTCTCGGGCCTCCTGTTTTGAAAGGGGCCTGCTGTCTAGGACTGCAGTTGTTAAAGTCTTCAGAGAAATCTCGAGCCTCGAGATCTCTTGTGTGCAAGCTTGATGCTGTTCAAAGAGTTGTTTTAAATTCTTTAAGTTTACTCTTGATGCAATACAGGTTTTGTCGTAAATAATAGACAAATTCTGTGCTAGTTGGTTGGTGGAAACTTTTGTTACTAAAGCAAGGTCCAGATACTCAAGGCTAGAGGTTCGGGAACGTTCATACCCCTCCTGAATGGATTTTTCCCATGCTTCAGACCTATGGGCTAAAAAGTTCACAGTTACCATAATTTCCCAAGGATAAATTCCAGTATTAGGTTAAACATGGCAATTCCTTACTAGATTAAAGCAATGCTTCAGGATCATACAGGTGTGCCCTTGGGCTTACTCACGGCCACTCGCCTTCACTGCCAAGTTAGGACCTGTCATTTTTCCTTACACAAAGCTCTTCACCCAGTCAGTAAAAACCATGCTTAATTCTAATCCGTAACATACCACAAAGGAAAAGATAGCACTTATGAAATCTTAACACAAAATCTGAACACAGTAGTGAAGATCAGGATTTAGGTAATTACGACCCTTACCTCGCACTCTTGGCACCTTGACCTCTTGGGGGTTCTACTCTGCCATATCTTTAGCTAGCTCTGATACCATGAAATCGACCTTCCTAACGCCGGCGATGCTCGCCGAAGTGTTCGAGGTCGCGGAAGCTCTTTTCAAGAACGAAAGTAGCAACAAGAAATAAGGAGAAGATATGGAGAAACTCTCGGATTCTTATTGCTAAATTCACACGATTGCTTACAATACTTGGATACTTGGATTATTTTTCGATGATCATTTACAATGGAGGCGTGCCCCTTATATAGAGGGCACGGTGATGTAAGCTCTCACATCAGCCGGTGGTATGAGCTAAGCGCTTACATCAGCATAATAGTTACCTATAATAGGGTATGCCTATAGCCTTTACATAAGACTCCAAGGGAAGTCTTGTCCTAGGCGTAGCCTTTATATCCTAAGGTGTAGCCTTTATAGAAGACTCCAAAAGAGATCTTATCCTAAGGCGTAGCCTTTATATCCTAAGGCATAGCCTTTACAGAAGACTCCAAAAGACGTCGCTGTCATAGGCTGGTAGCTCGTCCTTTGGCTAGGCTCGTCCTCTTGCTAGGCTTTGACTTCTTATTCCGTAGCTCTAGCCGCTACTGTACTGTACAACAGGATTCTACTTTCTTGTATTAGCTTCTATACTTCCCACCATGCTCCGCCTGCTACGGGATAGTGGCTTTGTACAGTGGGATGCCGTCTTCTTTGGCCAGTTACACTTCCCACCACACTCCGTGTGCGTCTGAGAGAGTGAAAAGAGGCTGGTCCTGGAAACATCATCTTGGACTAGTCGGAGGGTATTCTGGAGCTGCTGGTCTATCTGGGCCATTGTAGGGTACCAGGTGGCCCAAAAGTGATCCTGGTAGCTGAGTCGTTCGCACTCCCATAGCTCGCTGGTGTGGAGATTACACAGTTGTCGAAGTGCTGTGATTGCTGTTGCTGTGGCTGCACGGATATCCTGCTCATTTGCAGGGAACCCGGCAGTTGTAGGAGCATCTCGGCTAGGTGCTGCCACGCCTTGTGTGCTGGGGCTGCTTGGACTTCTTGAATTGCTGTGGCCACGAGCTCCAGAGTTCCAAGGTCTTCTTTGGCTGGCCATCCTGCACAGACTAAAGAAGAAAGTAATCGTGGCAAGGAGTCAGCGAGCTGATTATCCTTGCCCTCGATGTGTTCGAAGTGTACCGGGATCCCTATCCCAGTAATATAGTCCGTGAAGGCGATCCAGCGTATCCTGGAAGGCTTGTGATTCGGAGACTTGTTGAAGAAGCTAATTATAGCTTGGCAGTCGGTCCGAATCGTTAGTTCCTTTCTATCCAAGTAGTAGAGCTTTAGTGCTTGCAGTGAGTTCATCACCGCATAGATCTCCGCATCAATAGTGGATTTGATGGGGTTAAACTTCCCGCTTGCGTAAGCACACACATGTTCTGCGGATTTCGGATCATATTTCTGCGGCTTCCATTTGCAGATGCCCCCCCATCCTTCCATGCAGCCATCTATTTCTAGAAGGATGTAGCTCTCTGTAGTGGGTACTTCCAAGTCCGGTAGTTGCTGGACTAATTTTTTAATCTGGCCCACTAGAGCCCAATCCTGTTGGTTCATTTTCTTTTCTCCAGTTGGGCTGGTTTTTGCATACAGTGGGCTGAGGAGCCTTCCCAAGTTGGGAATGTAATTCCTGGCATAGTTGAGGATGCCTAACCAGGAACGAAGCCCCGTTTTGGTCATGAGTGATTTATTTTGTACCTCCGTGATTTTCTTGATCACGTGAGGCTGCAGCCAGATCCTTTGGTTCCCGATGATGGCACCTAGGAACTCCACTTCTGTTACCGCTACCTTCATTTTTGTAGGGCTCAGGACGAGCCCATGCTCCTCACAAATATCGAGCATGATGTTCAGGTGCTTTGCATGCTCTGCTTCTGTCTGTGAGAAAACAAGAATATCGTCAATGTAGACGGCAATGAAGCTTTCTGTACCTTTGAAGTAATGGTCCATTTTTCGTTGGAATACGGCTGGGGCGTTCTTCAGGCCGAACGGCATGACCAACCATTCATATAGGCCTGAGGGGACCCAGAATGCGGTCGATTCAATAGAATCTGGGTGCATGGGCACCTGATGGAAACCACTTTTCAGGTCAAACTTGGAGTAGACCTTGCTGTGGCTTACCCTCCTTAGGATAGTATTGATCCCTGGGAGGCTGTATTGGTCTTTGTTTCTAAGGTCATTAAGACGCTTGTAGTTGAAGACCATTGTCTCTTTTCCTTTCTCCTCTTTGCCTGTAGTCGGGTCGACGATTGTTCCTGACCTTACGATGAAGGCCGTTGTTCTGTGCCGACTTCTACTTGGCCGGATGACTCCCATGTTCAGTAGGGCTTCTACGTGCCTTTTGAAGGTGTCCTGCAGTTGTGGGGTGACATGTTTCATAGGACAATCTTCTATAACAAAGTCTGGATTTTTGATATCCAGATGGCACACCACTTTGTTCTTTGCCCAGTGCTTTAACGGGTTTTCGCCAATAAACCCTGCTTCTTTCAGCCTTGTTATTACTGGTTGAAATTTTTGGAGGGAGGACTCCCTGCTGAGCCCTGTATTGTAGTATACTGATTGCTGGATATCAATATACTCTTCTTCCTCCAGCTCCAACTCTTCTACGGCGGCGGCCACCGATGCTGTAGGAGTAGTACTGATAACAGTTAAATTTTTATAGAAGGTTACAATGTTACCTTCTATCCGAACTCCTCCTTGCATGGCTTTAATAAAGTTGCATCCAATTATCATCTGGATGCAATCACCTAGCTCCATTTTGAAGCTGTAAGTGTAGGGGATCTTGAAGCTGTTATCCCCAATGTGCATCCTTCCACCCTTTAGCTTTTTGTCCGCCGATTGCTTTGAGTTTATCCCGCTGAATTGTACCACGAAGCTATTTTTTTCCAGTGCTTCGGGTGGTACTGAGGCTTCATCAATACAGCAGGTTGTTGTTCCTGTGTCTAGTATGGCTCTGACTTGGAACCTGGGAATGTTAGGTATTTCAAGTTCAACATTCATATTGTAGAGCATATTCTTTACTATTTTTGGTCCGGGCTTCGGTGGAGCCTCTCCTTCAGCTGTTGTCTTGTAGACACTTTCCTATAGTAGGATACTGGTGCACTCCAGTTCCTGGCTTGCTTCTGCTTCCTTTTCTTTAAACTTCTTAGAGTCTTTTTGCAGGCTTGCGCCTAGCTCTAATTCCTTGACTCTTTCTTTGTAGCAGCCCACCTCCTTCTCCAGCCGTTCAATTTTCCCTTCACACCTTTCTCGCATCAGCCTCTGGTTAGGGAATGGTTCTGGTGGAGCTGGTGTAACTGGGACCACTGTTTTAAAGTAATAGGGTCCACATAGGTTACAGGCAGTAACCTTGCATTTGGGGCAATGAATCCTTGCCCGCTGCATTGTTTGGATCTTGCAGCACACGCATTTTTCTTCTCGCGGCTGCACGAAGTCGTTATACTGCCAAGAATGAGAACATTTTCCTTGGAAGTAAGGCAGCGTTACCTGAGGGCGATACCCTCCTTCTCGTTCTCCAAGAACACAAACTGCTCTCTCCTGCTCAGGGGGGTCGAGGGAGCTGTGCAGACTTTGGGTTGATAAAGAGGAGTGACGGTCCTTTTTGCATTGTGCTTCTTGAAGTTCTTGTAGATACTGCGCATTAAAAGGGATCTCTACATAGTTGGTGTTGTAAGAAGGCCTGTAATAAGAAGAGGTTAGAGGGTAATTGTCTCCTCTGGTGAAGTACTCCTTAGTCGGAGCCTGGTTATAATAAATTGTTGTAAGAGTTGGATGGTACGATAAAAAAATGGTAAGGAGTACTTTCACGTGGGTAAAGGCAGGTAGTAAGCCATCAGCCTTCAAGCTTTTGCACTTCCTCAGCAAGTATCTGATAAGGATCTCGAAAGACCCTTAGTTTGCCTCGTGCCTCCTGAGGCCTTCGCGTGCGCCTCTCGTGCTGTTGGAGAAGCTTGTCCAGCCCTTCAAGGCTGTCGCCTGGTTCTCTTTGTTGGGGTTGTTGCCTGAACGCCTCAAGTACAAGTCCTTGGGCCTCTTGTTTTGAAAGGGGCCTGCTGTCTAGGACTGCAGTTGTTAAAGTCTTCAGAGAAATCTCAGGCCTCGAAGATCTCTTGTGTGCAAGCTTGATGTAGTTCGAAGAGTTGTTTTAAGTTCTTTAAGTTAACTCTTGATGCAGTACAGGTTTTGTCATAAATAACAGACAAATTGTGAGCTAGTTGGTTGGTAGAAACTTTTGTTACTAAAGCAAGGTCAAGATACTCAAGGCTAGAGGTTCGGGAACGTTCATACCCCTCCTGAATGGATTTTTCCCATGCTTCAGACATATGGGCTAAAAAGTTCACAGTTACCATAATTTTCCAAGGATAAATTTCAGTATTAGGTTAAACATGGCACTTCCTTACTAGATTAAAGTAATGCTTCAGGATCATACAGGTGTGCCCTTGGGCTTACTCACGGCCACTCGCCTTCACTGTCAAGTTAGGACCTGTCCTTTTTCCTTACACAAAGCTCTTCATCCAGTCAGTAAAAACCATGCTTCATTCTAATCCGCAAATTACCACAAAGGAAAAAGATAGCACTTATGAATTCTTAACACAGCAGTGAAGATCAGGATTTGGGTAAGTACGACCCTTACCTCGCACTCTTGGCACCTTGACCTCTTGGGGGTTCTACTCTGCCATATCTTTAGCAAGCTCTGATACCATGAAGTCGACCTTCCTAACGCCGGCGATGCTCGCCGAATCGTTCGAGGTCTCAGAAGCTCTTTTCAAGAAAGAAAGTAGCAACAAGAAATAAGGAGAAGATATGGAGAAACTCTCAGAT
>RXID01018374.1:10000-14931 GCA_005019695.1 Trichopus zeylanicus subsp. travancoricus | reverse complement strand
GTCCGCGAGCGCTCCCCGCGCCTCGAAGCCCGGGTCGACGCGGGGGCCCTCCGAGAGGCCGCCGGTCGAGGGGGGCGCACGAGGCCGGGATGCCCTGCCGCCTCTCTCGACCGTCGGACGACGGGGGGAGGCGGGGTCACGCGCGTTCGAGTTCGAGTTCCCGATAGCCGGGTAGGCGACACAGGCAACGAGCATGGCTCCGCGCCGGACTCTGCCGCTCGACGCATCAGCGAGATGATTGCCGGCCCGACGGTCGGCCGCACAGGGGCGGGGGGCCCGTCGGGGCATGCGAATCGACGACCACTCACGCGCCGACACGGTCCCCGCACAAGCCCGGCCCCGAGCGCCGACCCGCAACGTGCCTGGCCACCGGGCGTGGCCAAGGCGCGAAGCGGGACGGAACGCGTGGGGGCGGATCGGGTTGAACGGGTCCGCCGAGCGGGAAGAACACCGCGGGTCAGTTCCGCGGGACATCGGGACCGATCGGCGCCTTTCTTCCGTGGGACTTTGGCACCGCTCGGGACGCTTGCATGCCCCCCCGCGGGTGCAGCTTTCGTGGGCGCGGCGGGACGTTTTGCTCGCCGCCGCGGGGCGGTTCGGAGCGTTCCCGGAACACACCTCCTGACACACCGGACGATCGGGGGGCACCTCAGGGGCCTTTTCAGCGGGGGGACTTGTGGCAATTCGGGGCATTCGGGGCGCTCCCACGGGGGCGGTCGGGACCGGATCGGGGCATCTCAGGGCCATTCGTGGGGACTTTGCGCCGATCGGGGCCGGCCTTTCGGTCGGACGTGGGCACCGCTCGGGCCCCTTCCACGCCACAGCGGGTCCGTTCGGGACACTTGCATGCCGTCGCGGGACGCCGCGGGGCCTTTCCGCGCGGCAGCAGGGCTGTTCGGGGCGTCTCGGGGGCTTTCCGTGGGACATCGGGACCGATCGGGGCGTCCCCGGGACGTTTCGTGGGACATCGGCACCGATCGGGGCCTTTCCGTGGCACAGCGCAACCGTTCGGGACCCTTGCATGCCGCCGCGGGACAGCTCGGGGCCTTTCCGTGCGGCGGCAAAGGCAGTTCGCGGGCTTCCCGTGGGACCTGGGCCCCGTTCGAGGCCTTTCCGTGGGGCGTCGGGACCAATCTAGGCGTTCCGGGGCCTCGACGTGCGACGGCGTGACCCTTTGGGACACTTCCTTGCCA
This sequence comes from Trichopus zeylanicus subsp. travancoricus, assembly GCA_005019695.1. NCBI lineage: Eukaryota > Viridiplantae > Streptophyta > Magnoliopsida > Dioscoreales > Dioscoreaceae > Trichopus > Trichopus zeylanicus. Next base: position 13,738 of record RXID01018374.1, on the reverse strand, counting down.
CCGCCGGGGCAGCTCGGGGCGTTTCCGTGGGACATCGGGGACCGATCAGGGCATCTCGAGGGCCTCTTCCGTGGGACTTTGGCACCGCCGGGGGCCTTTCGGCGGGGCAGCGGGACCGCTCGGGGCTTTTCCGCGGGACATCGGGACCGATCGGGCCCTCCCGCGGGGAAACGGGACCGAGAAGGGCATTTCGAGGCCTTTCCGTGGGACAGCAGGACGGATCGGGACGCTTCGGTGCGACCGCAAGGGCATTTCGGGGCGCTGCCGTGGGACTTGGGCGCCGTTCGGTGCGTCTCCGTGGGACAGCAGGACAGATCGGGGCCTTCGCGTGGAACTTTGGCACCGTTCGGGGGCGTTTCCGTGGGGCTTCGGGGCCGATCGGGGCGTTTCGAGGCCGGTCCGTGCCACCGCGGGGCAGCTCGTGGCGTTTGGGGGCCGTGCCGCGGGACCCTGGCGCCGTCCGAGGCATTTCCGTGGGGCAGCAGGACAGCACGGGGCGCATGCGAGGCCGTCCCGTGCCACCGCGGGGCTGCTCGGCAACACTCCGCTGGACATCGACCCCGTGCGGGGCCTTTCCGCGGGACATAGCGACGGTTCGGGACGTGTCGGGACCTTTCCGTGCCACCGCGAGGCAGCTCGGAGGGTTTCGGGACGGTTAAGCGCACCCACGGCGCTGTTGGGGGCGTTCCGAGACCTTTCCGGGGGACGCCGGGGCTGTTGGGGGCGTTCCGGGACGTTTCCGGGGGACATCGGGGCAGTTGGGGGCGTGTCGGGACGTTCCGGGGGACAACGGGGCAGTTGGGGGCGTGTCGGGACCTTTCCGGGGGACATCGGGGCAGTTGGGGGCGTTCCCATACCACCGCGGGACAGTTCGGGGGCGTTACGGACACCCGGGGGAATTTTCGGAACGCGGGGGCATTTTGGGAATAGGGGGGGTATTTTCGTAAATATTCCCGAAATGCCCCCACGTGGACGTACGTCACGTCGTGACATCCCCCGACATGCAAAGCATCACGTGAAACCAGCCGACAACGTGCGCCACGTGCATGGGCTGCCCAGCCAACCCACTCCCCCCTACTATACGTGTGGGGGATTCCCCACACCCTGGGCCTGGGGGGGTCAAAGGTGCTCTGGGCGGAGCTTCGTTTGCAGAACCTCAACGGCAGCACGTGGGGGGTCTGTAAACGGCCTGAAACAGCCCGGGGACTCACGTGAACGCCACGAGCGGCCCGTGGGACTCCCGTAAACGCCACGAACAGCCCCGCGGACGCCACGGGCGGGCGTGGGGGGGGGTCCGGGCCAACGGCCGAAACAGGCACGGTACGCCCACTGTGGACGTCCCCTGAAGAGGCCGTGGGTGGTTCCGCAAACGGCTCCGGGTGGCACGCACGTGGACGGCCCGAACCAGCCCGGGCACGCACGGGGACGGCCCGAGCAGGCCGTGGGCAGTCCGCCGACGGCCCGGAACGGCCGTAGCACGCACGTGGACGCCCCGAAACAGCACGGGCACCCACGTGGACGCCGCGTGCAGCACGTGGGGGGGGTCCGTAAACGGCCTGAAACAGCCCGGGGACTCTCGTGAACGCCACGTGCAGCCCGTGGGGGGTCCGCCAACGGCCCGAAAACAGCACGGGCCACCAACGTGACGCCACGCGCAGGCAGTGGGTGGTCCGCCAACGGCCCGGGCACGGCATCGTGACTGCCCGAACAGCCCGCGGCTACGGCACGTTGACGCCCCGAAACAGCTCGGCCACCCACATGGACGCCACGTGCAGCACGTGGGGAGTCCGTAAACGGCCTGAAACAGCCCGGGGACTCACGTGAACGCCACGAGCGGCCCGTGGGACTCCCGTAAACGCCACGAACAGCCCCGCGGACGCCACGGGCAGGGCGTCGGCGGTCCGCCAACGGCCCGAAACAGCTCGGCCGCCCACGTGGACGCCACGAGCAGGCCGTGGGTGGTCCGCCAACGGCCCGGGCACGCACGTGGACGGCCCGAAACAGCCCGGGCACGCACGGGGACGGCCCGAGCAGGCCGTGTGCGGTCCGCCGACGGCCCGGAACGGCCGTGGCACGCACGTGGACGCCCCGAAACAGCACGGCCACCCACGTGGACGCCACGTGCCGCACGTGGGGGGGGCCGTAAACGGCCTGAAACAGCCCGGGGACTCACGTGGAGGCCACGAGCGGCCCGTGCGACTCCCGTATACGCCACGAACAGCCCCGCGCACTCACGCGGACGTCACGCTCAGGGCGTCGGCGGTCCGCCCACGGCCCGAAACAGCACGGCCCCCCACGTGGACGCCACGAGCAGGCCGTGGGTGGTCCGCCAACGGCCCGGGCACGCACGTGGACGGCCCGAAACAGCCCGGGCACGCACGGGGACGGCCCGAGCAGGCCGTGGGCGGTCCGCCGACGGCCGGGAACGGCCGTGGCACGCACGTGGACGCCCCGAAACAGCACGGCCACCCACGTGGACGCCACGTGCAGCACGTGGGCGGTCCGTACACGGCCTGAAACAGCCCGGGGACTCACGTGAACGCCACGTGCAGCACGTGGGGGGGTCCGCCAAAGGCCCGAAACAGCGCGGCCACCCACGTGGACGCCACGAGCAGGCCGTGGGCGGTCCGCCAACGGCCCGGGCACGCACGTGGACGGCCCGAAACAGCCCGGGCACGCACGGGGACGGCCCGAGCAGGCCGTGGGCGGTCCGCCGACGGCCCGGAACGGCCGTGGCACGCCCGTGGACGCCCCGACACAGCACGGCCACCCACGTGGACGCCACGTGCAGCACGGGGGGGGTCCGTAAACGGCCTGAAACAGCCCGGGGACTCACGTGAACGCCACGAGCGGCCCGTGGGACTCCCGTAAACGCCACGAACAGCCCCGCGGACGCCACGGGCAGGGCGTGGGCGGTCCGCACACGGCCCGAAACAGCACGGCCGCCCACGTGGACGCCACGAGCAGGCCGTGGGTGGTGCGCCAACGGCCCGGGAACGCACGTGGACGGCCCGAAACAGCCCGGGCACGCACGGGGACGGCCCGAGCAGGCCGTGGGCGGTCCGCCGACGGCCCGGAACGGCCCTGGCACGCACGTGGACGCCCCCAAACAGCACGGCCACCCACGTGGACGCCACGTGCAGCACGTGGGGGGGTCCGTAAACGGACTGAAACAGCCCGGGGACTCACGTGGTGCCACAGCGGCCCGTGCGACTCCCGTATACGCCACGAACAGCAGCGCACTTCAGGCGACGCACGCTCAGGGCGTCGGCGGTCAGCCCTACTGCCCGGAAAACAGCGCGGCCCCCCACGTGGGCGCCACGAGCAGGCCGTGGGTGGTCCGCCAACGGCCCGGGCACGCACGTGGACGGCCCGAAACAGCCCGGGCACGCACGGGGACGGCCCGAGCAGGCCGTGGGCAGTCCGCCGACGGCCCGGAACGGCCGTAGCACGCACGTGGACGCCCCGAAACAGCACGGGCACCCACGTGGACGCCGCGTGCAGCCCGTGGGGGGGTCCGTAAACGGCCTGAAACAGCCCGGGGACTCACGTGAACGCCACGTGCAGCACGTGGGGGGGTCCGCCAACGGCCCGAAACCGCACGGCCCCCCACGTGGACGCCACGAGCAGGCCGTGGGTGGTCCGCCAACGGCCCGGGCACGCACGTGGACGGCCCGAAACAGCCCGGGCACGCACGGGGACGGCCCGAGCAGGCCGTGGGCGGTCCGCCGACGGCCC
>RXID01018371.1:0-11693 GCA_005019695.1 Trichopus zeylanicus subsp. travancoricus | reverse complement strand
ACTGCCACTAATGCTACTACTGCAACTTCTACTACAGCTACTACAACTACTAGTACTACCACTACTACTACTACTGCTCCAACTGATGCTACTACTGCAATTTCTACTATTACTACTACTGCTGCTACTAATAGTACACTACTACTACAATAACTACTGCTAGCGCTGCTACTACTCCAATAACTACTATAATTACTACTACTAATATTACTACTGCTACTAATACTACTACTACAACTACACCTACTACTACTACTACTACTACAACTGCTGCTACTAGTAGTACTATTACTACTATTATTGCCCATGTAGCTACTACAGCTACTACTACTGTTGCTGCTACTATATCTACTGCTACTAGTACTACTACTACTACAACAACTCCTGCAGCTACTGCTGCTACTACTATTGCTACTAATACTGCTACAACTATTCCTATTGCCACAACTATAGCTACTACTACTACTACTACTACAAATATTACTACTACTATTACTGCTACTACAAATACTCCTACTCCTACCACTTCTACAAATCCTATTACTACAGCTGCAAATACTACTACTACTATTAGCACAACTACTACTACTGCTGTTGTTATTCATACTATTACTACTACCACAACACTGACAACTTCTCCTACTACGAATACTACTGCTACTATTACTACTGCTATGACCACGACTACTACTACCACTAAGACTACTATAAAATCTACTACTACTGCTACTACTACAACAACTACAACTGCTACCACTACTCCTGCTACTACTACTACTTCTATTACTACTACTATAACTATAACGACTAATGCCACGACTATTACTACTACTACAACAACTACTACTACAACTATTACTACAACTATAATGACTAATGCCACCACTATTATTACTACTACAACTATAACGACTAATGCCACCACTATTACTATTACTACTACTACAACTACTGCTACTACTACTACTATTGGTACTACTACTACCGCCATAACTACTACTACTGCTACTACTACTACTACTTCAACTACTACTGCGGCTGCTACTAGTACTGCAACTGCTACTACTATTGCTGTTGCTGCTACTACTACAACAGTTGGTGCTACTACTCCTGTTTCTCCTGCTATGCCTATGAGCACTCTTACTATAACTACAGCGACTATTATTGCTACTATGCTGCAACTATTAATAATTGTATTCCTACAACTACAACTACTATTACCCCAAAACTACTACTAAAACTATGACTACTACTACTACTGCTACTGCTGCTACTACTACTACAATGCCTACTACTACTACTACTACTACTGCTGCTGCTGCTATGAATACTACGGCTACTACCGCTGCTACTACTACTAGTAATGCGACAACTGCTACTACTGCTTCTACTTCTACTACTGCTACTATTGCAAGTGCTGCTACCACTACTACTATAACAGCAACAACAACAACAACTACTACTACTATTACTCCTCCTACTACTACTATGATTGCTACTTCTACTACTACTATTAGCTCACCAAATACTATTACTACTACTATTACTACTACATCTACTACTACTACTACTACTACTACTTCTACTACTGCTTCTACATTTGCTACTACTGCTACTGCTACTACTACAACAACTACTAGAACTGTAACAACAATAACTACTACTACTCTAACACTACTAGCACTACCTCTACTAGTACTACCTCTACAACTACTATGACTACTGCTACTTCTACTACGACTAATACTACAACTTCAACCACTACAACTAATTCTAATTCTGTTACTACTGCAGCTACTGCCACTACTACAGTGACAACAACTACTGCTGTTGTTGCTGCTGCTACTATTATTACTGCTACAACTGCTACTGCCACTACTACTACAGCTGCTACTATTGCTGCTTTTGCTACTACTACTACTCCTACAACTATAACATTTACTACTACTACGAATACTACTATGGCAACAACTTCTACAACAACTGCTACTTCTATTACTACTACTGCTACGACTACGACAGCAACTACTACTACAGCAACTACTAGAAATACTACTGCTATTACTACTACACGGAAGCTACTTTATAAAAGCGGCTTTACAAAAGGCTGTTTCTAAAAGCTTCCCTACTACTACTGCTGCTGCTGCTACTCCTACAGCTACTGCTACTACTACTACTACTAGTGCACCTATTACTACTACCACTACTATTGCTACTAATACTACAATAACTATTACCACTACTACAACTACTACAACTACTATTCTTGCTACTACTACACCTACTACTACTATGACTCATACTACTATTGAAACTACTTTTGCTACTTATATTACTACTGCTGCTGCTACTACGGTTGTTACTACTACTACAACTGCTACTTTTAGTACTACTAGTACTACTACTACTAATATTACTACTACTATTCCTACTACTACTACCAATAGTAGTATTACTAGTAAAATATTAGTTGTAGTAGCAATACCAGAAGTAGTAGTTGTTGTTGTTATAGTAGAAATAGTAGTAGTAGTTGCAGTAGTCATAGTAGTAGGAGTAGTAGTAGTAGCAATATTCATAATAGTAGGAGATGTAGCAGTAGGAGTAGCAGCAATAGCACCAGCCATTATGGTGGTAGTAGTGGTAGTAGTAGTAGTAATAGTAGTAGTAGTAGTAGTAGTAGCAGTAGTAGTAATAAAAGTAGCAGCAGTAGGAGTAGTTGTTGTTGTTGTTGTAGTAGAAGAAGTAGTAGTAATAGTAGCAAAAGTAGCAGCAATAGTGGAAGTAGTAGCAACAGTCATAATAGTTGTAGTAGCAGTTTTAATAGTAGTAGAAGTAGTAGTAGCAGTAGCAATAGTACAAAAGTAGTAGTAGTAGTAGTAGTATTTGTAGTAGCAGTAGTTGTAGAAGTGGCAGAAGTAGAAATAGCAAAACTTATAATTATAGTAGCAGTAGTAGTAGGCATAGCAGTAGCCGTGGTTGTTGTTGTAGTAGAAGTAGTAGTAGTAGTAGTAGTAGTAGCAAAAATAGCAGTCGTAGTTGAAGTAGTAGTAGTATTAGTAGTAATAGTAGCAGTAGTAGTAACTATAGCCGTAGTAGTAGCAAAAGTAGTAATAGCAATAGTAGTAGACTCAGTATTAGTAGTAGTGGTATTAGTAATAGCAGCAGTAGAAGGAGTAGGAGTAGCAGTTATAGTTGCAGTAGTTGTTGCAGTAGTAGAAGTAGTAGCAATAGCAGTGGGAGCATCATTAGTAAAAATAATAGTAGTTGTGGTTGTAGCTGGAGTAGTAGTAATAGTAGTAGTAGGAGTAAAAGAAATTATAGGAATAGTAATTATAGTAGAGAAGCAGCAACAACAGTAGTTGTAGTAGCAGTTGATGCTTAGTAGCACGAGGAGTAGTAGTATTAGTAGTAGTTATTGTAGTAGTAGCCATAGCACTAGTTGCAGTAGTAGTTGCTATAGCAGTGGCCATTGTAAGAGTATTATTAGTTGTAGTAGTAGCAGCAGTAATAGTAGTTATAGTAGTAGCACTAGTCGTAGAAGTAGGAGAAGGAGTAGTGGTGGTAGCAGTAGCCACAGCGGCAGCAACTGCAGTAACAACAGGAGTAGTAGCAGTTGTAGCAGTAGTCATAGTAGTAGTAATAGTAGTGGCAACAGTGGTAGGTATAGCAGAAGTAGTAGTAGGAGTAGAAGTTGTAGGAGCAATAGTAGCTATAGCAGTGTGGACAGTTGTAGCTGTAGTAGTTGTAGTAGCAATAGTAGTAGCAGCATCAATAATAGTAGTAGTAGCTGTAGTTACAATAGTAGATGTAATAGTTGTAGTTTTAGTAGTCGAGGTAGTAGTAGTAGTAGTAGTGGTAGCAATAGTAGTAGTTATTGTACTAGTAATAGTAGCAGCAGTAGGAATAGTTGAATTAGCAGTAGTAGTAGCGATAATAGCAGTAGCAGTAGATGTAGTAGTTGTAATAGTAGTTTTAGTAGAATGAGGACCAGTAGCAGTAATAGTAGTGGCTATAGTAGAAGTAGTAGTTGTAGTAGCAATAGTAGCATAGGTAGTAGTAGTAGTAGTAGAAGTAGTAGTAGTAGTAGTCATGGCTGCCGTTGTAGTAGAAGTAGTTATAGTAGTAGTAGCAGCAGTAGTTGCCAAAGTAGCATTAGTTGTAGTAGTAGCAGTAGAAACTGTAGTAGAAATAGAAAAACTTGTAATAGTAGTAGTAGTAGCCGTAGTCGTAGTAGTGGCAGTAGTTATAGTAGAAGTAGTAGTAGTTGTTGTTGTAATAGAAATAGTAGTCGTAGTAGTAGTAATATTAGTATTAGTGATAGCAACAGCAGCAGTAGCAGCAGCAGCAGTAGTACTAGCAGTAGTAGTAGAACTAGTAGTATTAGTAGAAGTAGTAGTAGTAGTAGCAGGTGTAGTAGTAGTCGTAGCGGCCGTAGTAGTAGTAGAAGTAGTAGCAGTAGTAGTAATTATTGTGGTTGTAGTAGCAAAAGTAGTAATAGCAACAGTAGTAGCAGTATTAGTAATAGTAGTAGAAGGAGGAGGAGGAGGAGGAGTACTAGGAGTATTAGTTGTAGTTGCAGTAGTAGTAGCTATTGTAGGAGTAGTAGCAGTAGCAGTAGGATTATCATTGGTGAAAATAATAGTAGTTGTAGTTATAGCAGAAGTAGTAGTAATAATAGTAGTAGGAGTAGAAGAAATAGTTGCAACAATAATAGTAATAGAGCATAGGTAGCTGTAGTAGTAGTAGCAATATTAGTCGTAGTCGTAGCTCAAGTAGAAGTAGTAGGAGCAGTAGTAGTAGTATTAGTAGTAGTAGTAGCGGTAATAGTAGCAGTTGTAGTAGTAATATTAGTTGTAGCAGTAGCAGTAGTTATGGTAGTTGCAGTAGTAGCAGTAGTCATAGAAGTAGGAGAAGTAGTAGTAGAAGTCGCAGTAGCCACAGCACCAATAGGAGTAGTAGCGGTTGTAGTATTAGTCATAGTAGTAGTAGTAGTAAAAGTAGGATAGCAGAAATTGTAGTAGTAGAAGTAGTAGTTTGGGTAGTAGACGCAGTAGTAGTGGGAGTAGAATTTATAGCAGCATGGACAGTTGTAGCTATAGTAGTTGTAGTAACAGTAGTAGTAATAGTAGCAGTAGTAATAGTAGTAACGATAATAGAAGTGGTAGCTATAGTAGCAGAAGTAGAAGTAGTAGTAGTTGTTGTTGTAGCACATTAGTAGTAGAAGTAGTAGAAGTAGTAGTAGTAGTAGTAGCAGAAGTAGTAGTATTAGTACTAGTAGTAGTCGTAGTAGTAGTAGAAGTAGTAGCAGCAGTAGTAGTCATAGTAGTAGTCGTAGCAACCGCCGTAGTAGTAGAAGTAGTAGAAGTAGTAGTAATTATAGCAATAGTTGTAGCAGAAGCAGTAATAGCAATAGTAGTAGCCGCTGCATTAGTAGTAGTGGTTTTTGCAGGAGCAGTCGTAGAAGGAGGAGTAGCAGTAGTAGGAGTATCAGTTGTAGTTGCAGTAGTAGTAGTAGTTGTTGTAGGAGTAGTAGCAGTAGCAGTAGGATTATCATTAGCGAAAATAATAGTAGTTGTATTTATAGCAGGAGTAGTAGTAATAGTAGTAGTAGGAGTAGATGAAATAGTTGCAATAGTAATAGTAGTAGGGCAGCGGTAGCAGTAGTTGTAGTAGTAGCTATAGTAGAAGTAGTTGGCATAGCAGTACTAGTATTAGTAGTAGTAGCAGCAGTAGTAGTTGTAGGTGTAGTAGTAATATTAGTTGTAGTAGTAGCAGTAGTTATGGTAGTTGCATAGTAGCAGTAGTCATAGAAGTAGGAGAAGTAATAGTTGTAATAGCAGTAACCGCAGTGGCAGCAAGAGTAGTAGCAGTTGTAGTAGTAGTCATAGTAGTAGTAGTAGTAAAACTAGCATACAGTAGTAGAAGTCGTTGGGAAAGTAGTAGTAGTAGCAGTAGATGTAGCGACAGCATTAGTAGCAGTAGCAACAGGAGTAGTAGTAGCAGTAGTAGTAGTAGTGTTGGTAGTAGCAACAGTAATAGCAGTAGCAACAACAGTACTAATTCATTACTATAGTAGAAGTATTAGCAGCAACAGCAGTAGTAGTGGCATTAGTAGCAGTAGTAGGAGAAGTTTTAGTAGTGGTAGTAATAATGGTTGTATTAGTAGTAGCAGTAGTAGCAATAGTAGTAGTAGTAGTAGTAGCGGTAGTAATAGTAGTAGTATTAGTAGTGCAGAAGTAGTAGTAGCAGCAACAGTAGCAGTAGTGGTAGTTGTAGTTATCATAGTAGTAGTAGCAGTAACAGTATTCTTAGTAGTAGTAGCGGTTATAGTAGTAGTCGTAGTTAAAATAGTTGTAGTAGTAGTAGTAGTAGTAATAGTAGTAGTAGTAGCAATAGTAGTAGCAGAATTATTAGTCATAGCAGTAGTAGTTATTGTAAATAGTAATGTACTAGACGTACTAGTAGTAGAAGTTACGCAGCAGTCGTTAATAGCAAAAATAATTGTCCGGTGGTAGCAGGGGGTACATATTAGTAGGAGTAGCAGCTAGCCGCAGCAGTAGTAGTAGTAGTCGTCGTTAATAAGAGCACGCGTATTATCTAGAGCAGTAGTAGTATTCGTTGCAGTCGTAGCAATAGTAGTTAGTTTGTAGCGATAGCAATCAATAGTAGTTGTAGCATAGCATCGTAGTAGTAGTAGCAGAAAGTATTACTAGGGAGTAGTGAGGAGTAGTAGAAGTATTAGTGGTGTATTAGTAGTAGTAGCAATAAGTATTAGTATTAGTAGCTTAGTATTTGTCGTAGCAGTAGTAGTAGTATCGTCGTCTAGTAGTTGTGTAGCATTGTTGTCCCACAAGTAGGTTGTAGTAGCTGCAGCCGTAGCAGTATCGTTGATTAGTTATCAGTAGTACTAGTGTAGAAGTAGTAGTAGCAACAACAGTAGTAGTAGCTTCGAATAAACAAAAACACAAAAAAAAACCCCCCCCCCCCCCCCCCCCCCTCCCCCCCCCCCCCCCCCTCCCCCCCCCCCCTCCCCCCCCCCCCCCCCCCCCCCCCCCCAAAAAAAAAAACAAAAAAAACAAAAAACATTAGTATTAGCAGAAGTAGTAGCAGTAGTACTAGTAGTTGTTGTAGTCGTAGTTGTAGTAGTAGTAGCAAGCAGAAGTCGTAGTCGTAGCTGTAGTACAAGAAGAAATAGTAATAATAGTAGGAGAAGTTCTAAGGGTAGCAGTTACAGCAGCAGCTGCAGCAACAGTATTCGTAGCAGTGGTAGTAGTGATAGCAGTAGTAGCAGTAGTATTTTTAGTAGTAGCAACAACATCAATACTAGTAGAAATAGCAGTAGTAGCAGTAGAAGTAGTGGTAGTAGTAGTAGCAATAGTAGTAGTAGCAGTAGCAGCAACATCTGTACTAGTAAAAATAGCAGCAACAGTAGCAGCAGCAGCAGTAGTAATAGTAGTAGTCGTAGCTGCAGTAGTAATAGAAGTAGTGGTAGTATTCGTAGTAGCAGAGCTAGTACTAGCAACAGTAGTAGTAGTAGATGTAATTATAGCAATTATAGCATGGGCAGTAGTAGTAGTACCAACAGTAGCAGCCGCAGCCGCAGCAGCAGTACTAGTAGTAGTAGTAGTACTAGTAGTAGTGTGATTAGTTTTAGTAGTAGTAGTAACAATAGTAGTAGTCAGAGGCAGAAAAAATAGCCATAGTAGTAATAGTAGCTATAGCAGTAGTAGCAGTAATAGTAGAAGTTGTTGTTGGAGTAGTAGTAGCAGTAGCTGCGGTGGCAGTAGTTGTAGTAGCAGCAGTAGCAACAGTGATAGTAGTAGCAATAGTTGCAGTATTAGTAGTAGCAAAAGTAGTAGTAGTAGTAGTGGTACTAGTAGTTGTAGTAGCAGCAGCAGATGTAGCAGAGGTGGTAGAAGAAGTAGTAGTAGTAATAATAGTGGTAGACATAGCAGTTCCAGTTGTAGTAGTTGCACCAGCAGCAGAAGTAGCAGCATTAGTGCCGCTCTTAGTATTACTGGAAGTAGTAGTAGTAGTAGTAGCAATAGCAGAAGTAGTAGTAGTTGTTGTAGCAGTAGTTGTTATAGTAGTAGTAGGAGCAGTAGTAGCACATGTAGTATTGGTAATAGTAGTAGTAGTAGTAGTAGCAGCAGCAGCAGTAGTAGGGGATGCAGAAGTAGTAGCGGTAGTACTAGTGGTAGTTGTAGTAGAAGCAGTAGCATTAGTAGTAGTAGTAGTAGTAGGAGAAGTAGTAGTAGTTGTTGTGTTAGTAGTAGTCATGGTAGTAGTAGTAATAGTTGTTGTTGTTGTTTGTAGTTGTAGTCGTAGTCGTAGTCTTAGTAGTAGTAATAGTAGTAGCAGCAATTGTAGTAGTAGTAGCAGTAGCGGCAACAACAATAGTAGTATTAGTGTAGCGGTAGTCGTAGTAGCAGTAGTAGCAGTAGTAGTAGTAGTAATTGTAGTAACTATTGTAGTAGTAGTAGCAGTAGCGGTAGCAGTAGTAGCTATAGTAGTAGTAGTGGTAGTAGTAGTAGCTGTAGTATTAGTCAGCACAGTAGTAGTATTTGTTATAACAATAGTAGTAGGTGTAGTAGTTGTAGCAATGGTAGTTGTAGAAGAAGGAGTAGCAGAAGCAGTAGTAGTAGTTGAAGTAGTAGTAGAAGTAGTAGTAGTTGTAAAAGTAGCAGGAGTAGTAGTAGCAGTAGTAGTATCAACAGTCAAAGTAATAGTAGTCAGAGTAGCTGTAGTAGTAGTAGGAGTAGCGGTAGTAGCGGTAGTAGTAGTAGTGGTAGAAGTAGGTGAGGTAGTGGTAGAAGCAGCAGTAGTAGTAGTTGAAGTAGAAGTAGTTATAGTTGTAGTTGTAGTAGAAGTTGTACTTATAGCACATGTTGGAGTAGTTGTAGTAGTAGTAGTACTAGCAATAGTTGCAATAATAGTAGTAGAAGTAGTAGCAGCAGAAGTAGTAGCGGAAGTAGCAACAGAAGTAGTAGTAGTAGTTGGAGTAGTAGCATTAGTCAAAGCAGCAGTTGTATTAGTAGGAGTAACGACAGTAGTAGTAGTAGTAGAAGAAGTAGTAGCTGTTGTAGTAGTAGTTGAAGTACGAATAGTACCAGTTGAGGTAGTAGTATTAGTTGTAGCAGGAGTGGCAGTAGTTGTGGTAGTAGTAGTCATAGTTGTAGGAGCAGTAGCAATTATTGTCATAGTTACAATAGCAGTGGGAGTTCTAGTAGTAGTAGTAGTAGTAGTTGGAGCGGTATAAGTGGAAGTTGTAGTAGCAACAGTCATAGTAGTAGCAGAAGTAGCAGTAGCCAAAGTAGTAGGAGTAGATGTAGTAGTAGATGCTTTAGTAGTCGTGATAGTAGTAGTAGTAGTCATAGTAGTAGTAGTAGAAGTAGTAGCAGCAGCAGTAGTAGCTATCATAGTAGCGGCAGTAGTAGTAGTAGTAGTAGCAGTAGTAGTGGTGGTGGTGGTGGTAGCAATAGTAGCAGAAGCAATCGTGGTAATAGTAGTAGAAGTAGTAGGAGAAGTAGTAGTAGTAGCAATAGATGTGGTGGCATCATTCGTAGCAGTCGTAGTTGTAGTAGTAGCAGTAGTAGTGGTAGTGGAAGCAGCAGTAGCATTAGCAGCAACAGAGGTAGTCGTATTAGCAACAGTATCTGTAGCAACAGCTGTAGCAGTAGTATTAGTAGTAGTTGTAGTAGGAGGAGTGGTAGTAGTGGTACTAATAATAGTCGTATTAGTAGTGGGTGTAGCAGCAGTAGTAGTCGTAATAGTAGCAGTGGTAGCGATATTAGTATTAGTTGTAGCAGTAGGAGCAGTAGCACTACTAGTAGTAGTTGTTGTTGTAGTAGTTATAGTAGTAGCAGTAGTCTTAGAAGTAGTCGTAGTATTTACTGTAGTTGTAGTAGTAATAGTAGTAGCAGCAGCAGTAGTAGTAGTAGTAGTAGTAATTGTAGTAGTAGTAGTACTAGTACTAGTAGTAGTATTATTAGTAGTAGTAGTTGTTGTTGTTGTTTTTGCAGCAGCAGCAGTAGGAGTAGTAGTAGTAGTAGTAGTACAAGTACCATCAGCATTAGTAGTAGTAGTAATACAACTTGTAGCAGTAGTAGTAGTGGCAGCAATAGTATTAGTAGGAGTAGCAGTAGTAGTAGTAGTTGCAGTTGTAGCAATAGCATCAGTAGTAGTAGCAATAATTGCAGTGGTAGCAGTAGTAATAGTAGGTGTAGTCGAAGTAGGAGCAGAAGTAGTAGCAGTAGTAGTTGTAGTTGTAGTAGCAAAAGCAGTAGTAGAAGTCGTAGAAGCTGCAGTAGTAGTAGATACGAAACCGATAGACGTAGCAGTAGTAGTAGTAGTAGTAGCAGCAGAAGCAGTAATATTTGTAGTTGCAGGAGTAGAAGTAGTACTAGTAGAAGTAGTAGTAGCAGTAGCTGTGGTTGTAGAAGTAGTACTAGTAATGGTACCAATAGTTGTTATTAAATTAGTTGTAGCAGTAGCATCAGTAGTAGCAGTAACAGTAGTAGTAGTAATATAAGTAGTAGCAGTGAAAGTCGTAGACGTAGTAGTAGTAGGGGCTGTAGTAGCAAAAATAGTAGTAGTTGTAGTAGTTGTAGCAATAGCAGCAACAGCAGCAGTAGTAGTAGCAATGGTAGAAGAAATAGTAGTTGTAGTAGTGGTAGTAGTAGTAGTTGTAGTAATCGGAGTAGTAGTAGCAGTAGCTCTTGTTGTAGTAGTAGTAGTTATTGTAGAAGTTGTAGTAGTAGTAGTAGCAGTAGTAGCAAATGTAGTAGTAGAAGTAGTAGTAGAAGTAGTAGTAGTTGTTGTTGCTGTTGTAATTGTAGCAGTCGTAGCAGCCGTAGTAGCAGTAGAAGAAGTAGCAGTAGTAAACATACTAGGAGATGTAGTAATAGCAACTGTGGTAGCCGTCGTACTCGTAGAAGTAGTGGCAGTAGTGGGAATAAAAGTAGTAGTAGTAGTAGTTGTAGCAGTCATTGTAGTAGTTGTCGTAGTAGTAGTAGTAGATGTAACAGTAGTAGTAGAAGTAGTAGGAGAAGTTATAATAGCAACGGTGGTAGCCGCAGTATTAGTAGTAGTAGTGGGCGTAGTAGCAGTATTTGCTGTAGTAGTAGTAGGAGTTGTTGCTACTACTGCTACTGCTGATACTACTTCTACACCTACTGCTGCTTCTACTGCTACTACTATTACTCCTATTGCTACTACTGCTACTAGTACTACTACTATGACTACTACAATAACTACTGCTAGTCATAGCCGGTTGTCGTCGTTGCACTTAGTAACATAGTGTAGTAGTAGAAGTAGCAGTAGCAACAAATAGCACGAAGTAGCTAGTACTCGTCTGTAGTAGTCAGTAAGTGTAGCAAACACTACAGTTGTTGTTGAGCAAAGTGTAGTAGTAGCAGTAGTAGTGCAGAAAACCACAGTAGTAGCAGTAGTAGAAGAAGAAGCCGTAGTAGTAGTAGTAGTAGGAGGACTAGCAGTAGTAGTAATAGTAGTAGTTGCAGTGGTAGTAGCAACAGTAACTGTTACAATAGTAGTAGTAGCACTAGTAGTAGCTGAAGTAGTAGTAGTAGTTATTGCCATAGTGTTGGTAGTAGTAGTAGTACTAGTAGCAGTAGCAGTAGCTATAGTACTTGTAAAAGTTGTAATAGTAGTAGCAGCAGTAGCAGTAGTAGCAG